>CM042256.1:46538869-46851369 GCA_023566225.1 Romanogobio albipinnatus
AATAAATTATTTAGTAAGAGAGAAAAAATGAACCACATCATTCACTACTGTTAAATGAGTGCTTTTGCTTTCTGTTTAAGTAGGTTCAACAAAGAAAGTGTTTTATCCTAACAGTCTAGCTTCACAACGGAAATAAGCGTTTTACACAAACACTTCCGTGCTGAGTGAGTGATGTCAACTCTGTTCATCAAAGGAATAATGGAAACACAGACACACAAAGCACTAAACATTACCTCAATATACACAACCAGCCCAGACCTGCAGGGATCAGACCACCAAAGGCTCAACACACACACACACACACACAGTTTGCATGTTTTTTATGGGGACTTTCCATACACATAATGATTTTTATACAGTACAAACTGTATATTCTATCCCATAATCCTTAACCTACCGATCACACAAAACTTTCTGCATTTTAACATTTTCAAAAAACATAATTTACTATGATTTATAAGCCGTTTTCCTCATGGGGACCATCTTTGTGGGGACATTTTGTCCCAATAACATAGGGTTTAACAGGACCACACACACACACACACACACACACACACACACACACACACACACACACACACACACACACACACACACACACACACACACACACACACACACACACACACACACACACACACACACACACACACACACACACACACACACACACACACACACACACACACACACACACACACACACACACACACACACACACACACACACACACACACACACACACACACACACACACACACAATCAAGGCTCCTTTATCCTCTATTAATCTTAATGAGCTTCATTTGTCACGGTCACCGCATTTAGACACAGTTACAGTAACAAGACCACAGAAATCAGGGGGCGGGGCTTATGACATCAGGAAACACACATTTAACTATTCAAAGCTTGCAAATCATCAGAGAGGAAGACGCTGAGAGTGACTGCATCACGTCAATCTATTCCTAAAATTCATTGCGTTCATCTCAAACGGATATGTTAGTCATAAATGTGAGCTTAAAGTCTTTTTTTATGAAATATTGCAGTATTTATTATAAATGATTTATCTGTGCACATCATTGTTGTTTTTATTCATGTCCCTCTATTCTTCAATCAAAATATCTTCCCCTGCAGAATCTCGCCTGATGATGTGTTTACTGGCACGAGGGCGGGGCAACCTGTCAATCACATGAGATCAACCAATAGCAAGTCACAACCATCCAATCAATTCCCCATGAGCAAAATCTGCAAAGTCCCGCCCTACATTTGTTCTTGTTCCAGAAGCCATTTCTGTACGTCACAATAAGTAAGAAAAGGCTTGCAACTTCCGCTTCATGCCGACTTTAAGATGAAAAAGTGTTTTGAAACGTTTGAAATTACATTGTTGTGATATAATGTTAATGATAACATTCACATCAAATATGTATAATGCATGGCAAGAGCTTTTCGTTAGGATTTTCCCTTTCCCAATGGGAGATTCCTGGTTACTGCACACCTTTTTATTAAAATTCATAATAAACTAATAGCAATCAATTATATATTTAAAAGACATGCAAAATAGAAGCATGGTCACCGTGATTTAAATGTGTTGTAACCGGCCTCAGATAAATAGCAAAAATAACAAAGATACTCAAATGCATGCATACTGATGAAAAAATAAAGAAATAATAATGCTGAAAGACTGGTGTAATACAGAAGGCCTGTTCTCCTGCTTATGAAAGGAATGCTGTACAATCCACTCGGGATTCCTCGGAGTGCTTTAGGCTTTCCGAACACAATCCCTCCTGCTATTGTTCTCGGAAAGAAGCCAACATTCCAGCCGCTGATTGACAGCTCCTTTCACCAATCACGGCTCAAATGACAGACAACACCTGTGTGGGATCTCCAATCAGAGAACGGCCTCTAGGCCAGCGATCACACGAATATGAAGCGCTTTAAAGCAGCTCAGGTGGAGGTTTACCTGAACACAACATACAATAAACAGAAGACAAGAATAAAACCAGGTCATAACAGACAGAAAGAGCCAGTGCTGCAGGGAAGAGAGCAACAGTCGGGTTCCAGGAGCAAAAACTCCATTTGTTTTCTCCATAGGGAAATTGAATTTGAACAGTAACTTATAAACCTTTAAAAACTGTGAGCTACGAGGTTGTTAATTGATAGCATTGGCTTCTGTTGACACTGTCAGCCTGCGTTAAGTCAGCTTATTTTTAATAATCATGTTTAACAGTGGAATTCATGGTGAAAAACTACATTACCCATGATGGCATACAGAAAATTCCACCAATCAGAGATTCGGAACAAGCAACACAGCCCCGCCCATTCACTTGAAGTGCTATGAATGACAAAAATGAGCCAATTTCCCTACACTCTCAAAATACTAATGTTTGTAATGAAATATATATATATATTAGGCCTGTCGCGATTGGTCGATACAATCGACTGCGTCGACGCTGTTAATAAGTCGACGTCCATATTTTTAGTCAACTGGGTAAGTTGGGTACGTTATGAATGACAGCACTCTAATAAGAGCAGCATTTCTTAATTTGCGTCGACGTGTGACAGCAGGGCTGAGGACGTGTGTGTGAAGCAGAAGCAGACCAGTCAAATATATACGCGCAGCTCAGGAAAAAGAACGCAACAGAAAAGTGTGGCGCGGCCGGGACGTGCTTGCGCTGCCGGACTCTGACCTGAAGCGCACACAGCCGCCTTTCACTCAGACAGATCGCGACTGCATTTTCGCGGATTATTGGGTTTGAATGCTAAAAAATATGCAAAAATGCACGTCTTGGCGAGTAAACGCAGTAGGATATGTCTTTAGTGAACGTATACAGAGTTGAATGAGAAATCGGGTGTTACAATGAATTTGGTCTGTGCAGCTCTTAAAGGGCCGGACCTCATATTCTGTGTGAAGCAGGGCAGGAACATGCCGGCAAAGTGAGTTTTTTAGGGTTTTTTAACTCTAAAAGAATAATAAAACAATGAATAGTAAGTTCTGTCATATTATTCAATTACTTTTTGCTGTTTTTTTGCCATGGTATCGATTCAGTATCGGTATTGAGGTATTTTAGTCTGGTATAAAAGTCATAATTTTGGTGTCGTGACAACACTATTCTATATAAAAAGTATTCGCTGATGTTCTCTTTTTTTTGTTATGTTGGTTTACAAATTTCTACCTTTTTACTCTTTCAGTTTTACATGTTGTCAAGGGCTTGTTTACATTTATACTTTTTTATAGTACACTACTGAAGGCCAACATTGCAAGTTAAATGAAATGTTTTTAAGTAAAATTGTTGAAAATTTTTGTGATAAATTAGTCGATAGATTAATCGATAAATTAGTCGATAGATTAATTTATATAAAAATAGTCGTTAGTGGTAGCCCTAATATATATATATATATATATATATAAACTTGGCTTGACTAAAGCCGTTAAGTAACAACACACTGTACATTTTGTACACAAATACTAGAAAGTAATATGCAGTATGTAGCAAACAGTTCAAACAGTAGTACTGTTGTCACATGACAGAGGCCAGCTAGTAGTTGCTGTGCGAGTAAACCTCACTCTGATCTCAAGAGATGCTCTAGCTACTGACACTAGAGGTTGTGAGATATATCCAGCTGCAGCCCCACAGCACACCAGTTTCAGAACTCCATCCACAGAACCGGAAGTGAGTGGCGCTACCCATACACGTTGTTTTCATATGGATGTTAATCGGATCGATGTCTACGATATTTAACAACAATACTTTTAAATAAAGTTACTTTTCTATTCATATTTTTGAACAAGAGAAACTGGGAGAGTATGAAGGAGAGTATGTTGAGTTGTGTGTGATATTTCTGTCATGATGCATGTGATGCTGAACGAATATTGAATCTGTTCACGTCTTTCACGTTTTATCATTAAAGGTTTTTTGCATTTGTCAAAATGTATTATTTGTCTTAATATTAAATAATTATTCATTAATAAAACTTATTCATTTCGTTATCAGGGATGATAACACTTTCATCTTTTCAAGTATTTCTGCAGAAATGCCATGATATGGGCTTAAGAGTCAGAAGTTTTTGTGTTTTAAGATAACTTTTTTTTGCATGTTTTTATTTTTTATTATGTGCCATTTAAATTAATTTTAAACCTATTATTTTAGAAATATTTTATATATGTCCTATTTGTTTTCTTTCAGAGAAACACGTTTCACTTTAAGGCCTTGTATTAAATGGTTATTTTTATTTGACATTTGAAAAATAGAAATGTCACATTCTTTGTCTATTATTTTCAATCGAAATAATACAATTGAACATAGAGTCAAATGGGAAACACTCTTCTTTATATCATGTTACAAATGTATTAGGCCTAATATATTTTTTAAATAATAATAAAAAAGTTGTAGTATTGTTAAAGTTACAATAAACTACAGTGTTTGTGTCCATTAACATTAAATCTCAGAGGCTATTTTCTGTCAGTATTATTTGTAACAACATGAATGTGAACGAAATAATACTAATATATCTATAGTCAAATGGGAAACACTTTACAAAATGTTATACATATGTATAGTTTTTGCCTGTTTCCATGAAGTATAAACTACTGTCTTTGTATTCATTGATTTAAGCATGATCAATAGGCTGTTTTAAAATGTTTTAAAATGTTGATCATAGTACATCATGACATGCGTATTATATGAACAGAAAAAAGACTTTATTTTAAAGCATTGTTGTTAAATATTGTAGACAACGATCCGATCAAAATCCATGTGAAAACAGCTTATATTTAACAAAAGAAAATGACATGTATGGATAGCGCAACTATGACTATTTAAGCCCCGCCCTTCACTTCCGGTTCTGTGAATGGGTTCTGAAACTGGTGTGCTGCGGGGCTGCTGTGGATGCTATTGGAGGTTGTAGCCTTTAGCCTCCTTGTTAGGGCGCCCGACTCTCATGCCGGCAGACCCGGGTTCGAGCCCCGGTTCGAACAGGAGGGGTTACATGACATCACATTACAAGCTTAATTTAATAAGCGACACCCAGTTATATAATTACTCAGTTATTTTTCTAACCCAAAGTTTTAAAAAATCTTTTAATCCAAATTTTGGAATTCATGTCAAATATCAGTCCTTCCAGAAAAATGCGGCTTTTTTTTGTGATTGTTGCGGTCAAAAATCCTTGATTATGCGGCATGTTTTCTTAAAAAATGCGAGGGAAAATGCGGGATATTTATGCAATTTTATGCGATGAAATTGCGGGAAATTGCAACAACTGCGGTTTGATGAAAAAGAGAAAAAAAGCACTACATCACAGAAAGTGCTGGGAATATTTAAGTTCCCATCTTGTTTTATTGAAGACCTTAATAAACACACGGCTCAGATTTACAAAACATTGAGTCAAACAAGTTCTGTAGCTTTACTAAAGGAATATGCTACAACTTGAAAAATGAATAAATAACTTCCTGTTTTACAGAGGTAGCTTTACAAAACAGACATTTGAGTGCTTCCAATGCACAATGTGCAATCTCTTAAAGGGTTAGTTCATCCAAAAATTTAAATTCTGTCATTAATGACGTCCTCTCATGTCGTTGGACACCCGTAAGACCTCCGTTCGTCTCTAAATAACGACTTATATAGTGATGACCGATTTCAAAACACAGCATCATGATGCTATGAATCAGTGAGTCGATTCATGATTCGGATCGCGTGTCAAACTGCTGAAATACGTGACTTTGGCGATCCGAACCGCTGAATCGACTCACTGATTCATAACGCTTCAAAGCTTCATGATGCTGTTTTTTGAAATCGGTCAGCACACCGGGAAACTGCTTTGCGCGTCTTTTGCTGTTATTTTTGTTGGCAAATTTGGCGAATTTGCGTGCTTCATCATGGTTTCACTGATATCTATGGTTTCACCACAGGGGGTTTGCAGCTTTTCGATGACGTTCGCGTCGGATAATTACGTCACTTCAAAACGTTCCCATGGCAATAGGGGGAAATGGCGACTCTTGTGAAGTAAACAAACATTTTTCAACTTTCTGCTAATATATATATTACTTTTTTTGCAACGAAAATGCGGGGATTATGAAATCATGCTAGCCCCGCATATTTTGCACGCGGAAATAGGCAATTTATGCGGCGAAAGTGCGGCGTATTTGAAAAAATGCGGCCCCCGCATAAATATGCGAACTTTGGCTGATTATGCGTTAAATCACGCGATCGCATAATCGCGTTTTTCTGGAGGGACTGAAATATGTTACAAATCACAGTGGAAATAGATGTAGGTTCATTAGCAGCCTCTAATCTCTATTGTTGTGCCATGTTGACACTCTCTCTGCACACACGTGCACACACACACGTTTTATGGGGACTTTCCATAAACTTATTGATTTTTATACTCTCCCCTTACACTAACCCTACCCATCACACACAACTACAGGCATATTTTACATGTTCAAAAACATCACTTTGTGTGATTTATACGCTGTTTTCCCCATGTCCCCACAGGGACAAGGATTGTGTACATTGCCATTCCGAAACACGGACCAAAAAGAGGACTAAGTGGAAAAAGTGGAAGTGTCATGTGCTCGGTCATGTGATGTGAGAGGGCAAAAGGGGGTAATTTATTGCCCTCCTAGTGCCCTAAAACACAGACACTGGATGAGAGATGGTCAATTAGGAAACAGAGTGGAAAAGACAGAGAGAGAAAACAGGCGTTAGTTGTGCTGGAGTTTCCCTCTGTTTAAATGATGCTGCGCTGTGATAGGTCGAGAGAGATGACGGGCACATTCCACACGTCTGCAGAGTAACGTGAAGCAAAACACAATAAACACACTGACACATGCACACACACGCACTATCCAGCACTCGGCCTGTTTGGGGTTCAGTGTTATTTGTGAAAGGTGAGCTGTCTGTGTGTGCGCGTGTGTGTGTGTGTCCTGCATACTTTCTTATTTTCGGAACATTTCACATTCAACAGGAGCGGAAACTACAATCTGAAAACATTCATCAGCATCCACACAAACAGACACTGTTCAGACTACAGGGTCAATCTTCAAATGTGCTGCATTTTTGACTTCATGACCCTTTGATGAGCAGGATATGATGATATTTAACAATATTTATTGTGTATATGACAACATTTCATTAAAAGGGCAATGGATTAAAAAGCCTTATAAATACATATTAGAAGATTTGTATTTTTTGTTGTTGTAAATGTACATAATTTCCTTTGGGGGAAATTCTGATCCTGTTTCAGTATAATATGAAATTAATCAAATGAAAACATACCGTTGCTTAATATTTTTGTGGAAACGGTCATGCATTTTTTTCAGGATTCTTTGATGAATAGAAAGTTCAAAAGAACAGTATTTATTTGGAATAGGAGTATATAAGGGTCAATGACAAATAAGAAAAATAATAATTTTTTTAAAGATAAAAAAAATTATAATTTTAGGCAAAAGAGTTTTAAAATGCATTTTTATGTATTTTTTATTAAAATGTATGGTGTTGATTCATCTAGGTTTTACAGATTTTAAGACAGCATTAATTCATTATTAAACAAGATGTCTGATTTTACCACCCAGAAAATGTCAGGTGGTGCGACCATATATTCATTTAAAATAATATACATATGAATTATTGTAAAATGCATATCACATGGTAAATTCCCTTTCCCTTTTAGGTATTGCCCTTTTAGTCCAATTCATAAAAACGGAAACTTTTCTATGTGTTCAAAACACAATTTTCCATAAGGAGTTTTTATGTTTTTATTATTTGTATACATTATATAATGGTTTACATTTATATTTCTTACTTCATTTTGCAATTGCAGTGGGAATTGATATTTTTTTTAAATGTACATTTGCTGGTCGCACCACCTGACATTTTAGGTCTTTGAAACATCACAACTCAAAAAGTCAATTGAATTTCAAAAATATTAAAAGAGTATCTTATAAAGGAAATATTGTAGATCAATTTGATACGTGACAAGTATTTATTCTTTTTTTTTTTAGGAAAATCATGAATTTATAATGAATCAAAAAATGACCCATAAATGTCTTTACAGTCATTTTCGACCAATTCGATGCATACATGTTGAATTTTTTTTTTTTTAAATATTAAAACTTTAACAATAGACTGCATTTTTTTTTTTTATTAGTATGCAAAACACTATGCAGTATTTTATGATGAATATTTCAAACTGTAGTTATACTATTGTGATATGACCTTTGCTACATTGCATGTTTAATTCAGCGAGCGCTCCATCATCTCAAAAATAAATGATTATTTTGATTATTTTATTCAATTGCAAGTAAAAATGTCTTTTAATGTCTTCTGGTCAGAAGAAAGAGATGGTTGAATTAACACGTGCGTATAATGTGACAAGAGCCGAACTGGTGCAACTAATCGTCTTTAGTCTTCAGAAAGTCTTTAGCGTGACTCACTGGAGCAGCACTAAAGCGGCTCTACTGCCGCCCGCGGGGGATATTTCTGGAAAATTATAGAGCGGAGATTAACATGAGAGAGAAGATATTGTGGAGGAATTCCCTCAAAACCTGCACGCAGCTGTTAGGAGAACATCTCCAGCCAACAGGAACCACACACACACACCCTAAACCACACGCTCAACGCTTAAGGGCAAAATACTGCTTAAATAAATGGACAGTGGTCACATCAAAGCTCTAAATGAGTATATGATTTATTCTAAAAACTGTCATTAACCTCGGGATGACCTGACGTGACCTCTGATGCTCAACCTCAGAGAACAGGAAACACACAACACTGAGTGTGTGTGTGGTCTAGGTAAACTCTATGAAATGTTCCCACAAGGATGGCAATGTACAAAATCCTTGTCCCTGTGGGGACATTTTTGGTCACCATGAGGAAAACAGCGTATAAATCATACTAAGTGATGTTTTTGAACATGTAAAAAATGCCTGTAGTTGTGTGTGATAGTGTAAGGGGAGAGCATAAAAATCATTAAGTTTATGGAAAGTCCCCATAAAACGTGTGTGTGTGCACGTGTGTGCAGAGAGAGTGTCAACATGGCACAACAATAGAGATTAGAGGCTGCTAATGAATTACACACACACACACACACACACACACACACACACACACACACACACACACACACACACACACACAGATCAGCTGAGGAGGCTTAGATCTCAGTGTTTTTAAGGAATAGTTCCCCCCAAAATAATTTAAAAATCCTGTCTTTATTTAATCGCCCTCGTATCATTTCAAACCAGTATGCTGTGATTTTTTCCCTGCAGAACACAATAAGAGAAATATTGAATAACCCTTTTTTTTTTGTGTGTATATGTAAAACATTTTCTAAATGTCTGCCTCCTCTAATTCACTTGATTTGATTTTCAGCATCAGAGGTTGTTCCTGTACTATTTTCAGCCTTTTACACTTGTGATGCCATAGCTATGTATGATGAGCTATTTTTGCATCTTAGTGTCATTAAACGGTCTGGTTGGACTGGAGAGAAAGATTTGAATTGGAAAATGTGTCTCCATATGCAGGAGAAGTGTTAGTATCGTAAATGAAAACCATTAACCCTATAAAACCTAGTGTATCATAACTGGCACACAAATTTCGAAGGCCTCTAATTGATCAACACGATCAAAACTTTGCTGAAAAACCGGTTGCGCACAATCTAATACATGCCTTCTGTTGTCTGATTGATAGATTCGACTTTTTAGCAAGTCAAAATAATGGTTACAGCCTTTAGTACTGTATAATGTACAAACGTCCCCCTTCTTGTCTTTTTTCTGAGGTTTTTACTGATCTTTATAAAGTAAACGTAAGAATAACTTTTATCTTCATGGCATTGCATTGAATTATAAGTTTTAAAACGACATAAAACTAAGAATTTTTTGACATATTTAAGACATATTATTGGCAGATATAGAGTGACGACTGATATTTATTAGTGCTGTCAAACGATCAATCCAAAATAAAAGTTTGTTTACATAATATATGTGTGTACTGTGTATAATTATTATAAAACTTGAATACACACACACACACACACACACACATGTATATACAGTATTTAAGAAATATTTGCATGTACTGTAAATGTATTTATATAATTTATATTATATATAAACATATATAATATAAAATTTTTCTTAAATATATACATGCATGTGTGTGTATTTATACATAATTATTATACACAGCACACACAAATATATTATGTAAACACAAACGTCATGATTCATTAATTGTGATTAATCGTTTGACAGTACTAATATTTATATCATTTGTGAGTAGTCTGTTATGAAAATCACATAACAGGCTATCAGAATTTCATCTTACATTTTAGCCGTACAGTGTAAATATCAGCATTTGCACCAAATTGCATATTTCAGCTCAATTTTGGCCTCTGAATAAAACTGAGATGTTTTCTCTTCCTTAAATATGAGCCATAAAAGCCTGATGTATCAAATATGATACTCAACAAAAAGCATATGCATTTTTTTTTATAGATTTTTAGGTTTTGTCTAAACATTCAATAAACTGTTCCATTAAAAAAGTGGATTTTTCTGGCCACTATTTCATATGTCAGGCTTTACAGAGTTAATATGATATGAATATGATGAAAAACTAAAAGTAAAAAAATATATATTTTCATAAAAGGAGAGTCTTTACAGACATATCAACCGTACGGTCACGCATACTTTTGGAAAATTATGGCAAACAGGTGTTTCTGTATTTCTCTTATGTTTTGCCATATTTTTATTTAGACTACACCCAACTAACTACAACATTATGGTTTGATTCCCTAATTAACTGGTATTAACTGATGTTTGACCCTATTATTTGATGACCAATCAGCAACTTCATTCTTCAGACTGATGCTGTCGCCTGAATAGTCCCATCGCATGCCAAAAGAAGACAAAAGGGTGAGGCAATAGAGCTGTAGAAGATTTTTGTCTCATCTCCTCCTTTTGACAGAATTTTTTCACACTCCAAGTAATGTCTACATGTCTACCGTACGGTTGAGAAATCAATTAAAGGGTTAAATCGAATTCAAGAGAAAATACTGACTGAAGATGTAAAACAAACAATCAGAGATCAATTTTGAAATGAGCAGTTTAGATGCAGGTGAATCTGAAAACACCAAATAATAAACCAGCGAGCAGAAAAGTGCTTGAAGCAAACAAGCTATAGATGCAATAAAGGGAGGATAAACGTTTTATGGCTGCTTTTCTCTAAGAGCGAGAAGGAGAGCGAGCAAGAGCGTTTTAACGGATCAGGATGTGATCAACAAAACAAAAGCTCCTTGTTCTCATCTGCTCCTCCACCTCTGCTCTCTTCTCTCTCTTTCTACTTGTGTTTTCTCCCACTGCACATCCGTCCATCTATCATCTATCTTTTCCTTTGTTAAATGTGAGCTGCAACACCTGATGTTGTCCATTAACATCCCCACTCAGCTCAATGACGGCTGCTACAATATAACATTTCATAAAAATGCACAAATATTGATCTAATCAGAATACAATGCAGCTTTTAACCAGATATCAAACCTTGACCTTTTGCTATGAATATGTGTGTTTTAGGTGTACTTTATCCACTGTAAAAAACCTTTTGTGGAATGTAAAGGTTCTTCGTGGAGCTAATAAAGAACCTTTAGTTTTGTGTGTAAATGGCGTCTGTTAACTGTGTGTGTGTTAGCAGGTTAAGTGTTGGATAGTGAGGGAAATAGATAACGCTGATGTTATTAACAACCTTTTGCTCAAATAATGTCTGAACACACATCAGACAGTCCAAATAAAATAAAATAACGAACGAGGCTAATGAGGTCAAGAAACGAGGTTAAAACTCAGCATTAAAACACAATTTTGCTTCATTATCTAAATAAGGACACTTTGTATAGCTAAAGCTAATTATGACTACAGCTAAAGCTATAATTAAGTAAAAGTATAATTAAGTGTAATTAATACTTTTATTCAGCAAGGATGCATTTAAATTTATCAAAAGTGACAGTTAAGACATTAATACTATTACAAAAGATTTATATTTCAAACAGTTATTTTAAATTGTAATAATTTTACACATTACAGTTTTTACTGTATTTGTGATCAAATACATGCAGTCTTGATGAGCAGAAGAGACTTCCTAAAACATTAAAAACTTTTACTGATCCCAAACTTTTAAATGGTTATGTATGTATATACTATAATTAATATAATATAATATAATATATCATTAATATAATATAATATTCATAATCTCTCCTCTAAAGTTTCAGGATCTCAAAAGTCATTCATTGTATAGGGATATACACTCACTCACTGTGTTTGACCCCCTTTCGCCTTCAGAACTGCCTTAATTCTACGTGGCATTGATTCAACAAGGTGCTGAAAGCATTCTTTAGAAATGTTGGCCCATATTGATAGGATAGCATCTTGCAGTTGATGGAGATTTGTGGGATGCACATCCAGGGCACGAAGCTCCCGTTCCACCACATCCCAAAGATGCTCTATTGGGTTGAGATCTGGTGACTGTGGGGGCCATTTTAGTACAGTGAACTCATTGTCATGTTCAAGAAACCAATTTGAAATGATTGGAGCTTTGTGACATGGAGCATTATCCTGCTGGAAGTAGCCATCAGAGGATGGGTACATGGTGGTCATAAAGGGATGGACATGGTCAGAAACAATGATCAGGTAGGCCGTGGCATTAAAACGATGCCCAATTGGCACTAAGGGGCCTAAAGTGTGCCAAGAAAACATCCCCCACACCATTACACCCCCACCACCAGCCTGCACAGTGGCAACAAGGCATGATGGATCCATGTTCTCATTCTGTTTACGCCAAATTCTGACTCTACCATCTGAATGTCTCAACAGAAATCCAGACTCATCAGACCAGGCAACATTTTTCCAGTCTTCAACTGTCCAATTTTGGTGAGCTTGTGCAAATTGTAGCCTCTTTTTCCTATTTGTAGTGGAGATGAGTGGTACCCGGTGGGGTCTTCTGCTGTTGTAGCCCATCCTCCTCAAGGTTGTGCGTGTTGTAGCTTCACAAATGCTTTGCTGCATACCTCGGTTGTAACGAGTGGTTATTTCAGTCAAAGTTGCTCTTCTATCAGCTTGAATCAGTCGGCCCATTCTCCTCTGACCTCTAGCATCAACAAGGCATTTTGGCCCACAGGACTGCCGCAAACTGGATGTTTTTCCCTTTTCACACCCTTCTTTGTGAACTCTAGAAATGGTTGTGCGTGAAAATCCCAGTAACTGAGCAGATTGTGAAATACTCAGACCGGCCCGTCTGGCACCAACAGCCACGCTCAAAATTGCTTAAATCACCTTTCTTTCCCATTCTGACATTCAGTTTGGAGTTCAGGAGATTGTCTTGACCAGGACCACACCCCTAAATGCATTGAAGCAACTGCCATGTGATTGGTTGATTAGATAATTGCATTAATGAGAAACTACATTAATGAGAAACTACATAATACCCAATCACAGCACACAGACAGCGCTCTGCCACAGACATAACAACTCAACCACAGGATCTGCTCAAACACAACTCGCCTGATGCTGTGTCTGTGTGTGTGTGTGTGTGTGTGTGTGTGTGTGTGTGAGAGAGAGAGAGAGAGAGAGAGAGAGAGAAAGAAAGAGAGAGAGAGAGAGAAAGAGAGAAAGAGAGAGAGAGAGAGAGAGAGAGAGAGAGAGAAAGAGAGAGAGAGAGAGAGAGAGAGAGAGAGAGAGAGAGAAAGAGAGAGAGAGAGAGAGAGAGAGAGAGAGAGAGAGAGAGAGAGAGTACACACAGAGGTGTTTTGATAAAGCACTCCTGCAAAACATAAGATAAGTGATGTGTCTGCTCTAGACAATGATCGAAACTCTGAAGAAAATGTAAGCAGTGCTCATCTGAGCAAAAAGGGTGTTGTGGGTGTTTGTAGATGATGTTACAGCTCAAAAGAGTTCCTCCTCAAGTCTCTATCATATTCTGGTCAATAGAAAAGGCTCGGGTCCCTCGTTCAAAGCAGGTCTGTGGAATTTTTTCACCTGTCTTACAACACACACCTCTCCTTAACAAGACGCATGATTCAAAGAATCATTCATACAGTTTATTAAAGGCTTTAGGGTTTGTTCCAACTCCAGAGCCATAAATCAAACCTTATATATGAACAATAGTAATAGCGGCACTTGATTTAGCAATCACAAGTAATTAACAGAACAGTAAAGAAAAGTGTGTGTGTGTGTGTCTGTGAGAGAGAGAGAGAGAGAGAGAGAGAGAGAGAGAGAGAGAAGCCTGGAGTGGAAAAAGGGTCTTGGAGTTTGGGGAAGGGGGTCTTTTCTACAAACAGAAGGCGGTGGTTTCAAGTTCCACCTCCGGAACAAAGTCCCTCAGAAAACACACACACACACACACACACACACACACACACACACACACACACACACACACACACACACACACACACACACACACACACACACACCTCTAACCTCTTGGCTTTCTGGAGTATAAAGGTTATTAGAGCGGCTCTCACCTCCGCTAAACTCTCTGATTTCAAGCATTTACTCTCTTCCGACAGAGATTTTTCCATCTTGGCTGAGACAGGACTCTAAGAGATGGACTGAGATTAGACTCGAAATGTGAGTTGTGAGCGTTTGGTAACAGACAAATTTATAAAGAAACAAATTGAACTTTAAAACTGGAATTAAGTTACTTTCTTAAATCATGTTAAGAAAGAGAGAGAGTGCATGGTATTTTATATATAATTACAGACTTCAAATGTTTGGGATCATTATGATTTTTATATTGATATAAATTAATACTTCTATTCAGCAAGGATGCATTACATTGATCAAAAGTGAATAATTGATCAAAAATAATAAAGATTTCTGTTTCAAATAAATGCTGTTCTTTTGAACTTTTTATTAATCAAAGAATCCTGGGGAAAAATGTATCACAGTTTCCACAAAAATATGAAGCAGCACAACTGATATTGATAATATATATCACAGCATATTAGAATGATTTCTGAAGGATCACTGAAGACTGGAGTAATGATGCTGAAAATTCAGCTTTGATCACAGGAATAAATGACATTGATAAATATATTCACATAGAAAACAGTTCTTTCAAATTGTAATAATATTTCACAATATTACTGTTTTTATTGTATTTTTGATCAAATAAATGCAGCCTTGGTGAGCAGAAAAGACTTTAAAAATCTTACCGACCCCAGACTTTTGAACTGTAGTGTTTATATGGTTAGTAATATAATCAAAGCCACACATATGGGAAACAAAAACATTAACCAATAACATCACAGCCAAAAATCAAGAGCCAATCAAATCCAGAAAGATAAAATCAAGTCCCACCCATACACCAAAACATTTTATTCTGCTCTTATGAAGAATAAAATAACTTTTCGTCTGATATGATAAGAGTCTTCATCTCTTTTTAAATGCGTTTATCAAAAATGCCGCTCATTCCTTTCGGTAAAACCTAAAGTTACTTAGCGCGCCTTTAAAGGCCATTTCATATGGACTGTAAGACTGAAGCACATGAATGACACTACGACAGTCTTAATGGTGTGTTGAGATCCATCAAACGGTTTGACCTCAGTTGACCTACTGACCTTTTAACAGCCACACATCCCATTCAGCACCTCAATAAGCCCCGCCCACAGCTTTAAGCCTACTTTCACTGTGTAGTGAATACACACACAATGAATCTAAGTGTGTGTGTGTGTGTGTGAAGCTAATTAACCAAGATGAAACACAGCATACACACAAAGGAATGAGGTTCCTGTAGGACAGATGTACAGGCCTGTTGCCCAGCAACAGATGCTCCGTCTCCATCAACAACTTCTGTCACCCTCTTCAAGGACCTGTCAATCAAACGGACATTCCAGAGTGTGTGTGTGAGTCTTTCAGAGTCACACGATCAGTCCTGTGCGACACAACAGAACAACAACTCCGTGTTTGGCTGGAAATAACCAATGATATTCTGTTGAGAGTCTTTGCTTTGCTTTGTCCTGGTCATATTTCAAAATAGGAAATTATATTTTATTTTAACATAAAAATCCTTTTTTCTAATGTGTTGCATTGTGATTATTCCTATGACAATTAAAACGTGTTACAATTCGCATTACTGTAAATCTAATATAGTCTTGTTACTTTAATATGAATGAAAACTATTTTTATTTACTTAAATCGGCATAAATAAATAATAATAAATAAAGGCAATTAAAGTATAACAAATATTACCATGATGTAAAATAATTTATAATTAAATACAACAATTAAACAACAATAATGTTGCCGTGCAATAGGCTTCATATATATAATATATATATATATATACATACATACATATATACATATATATATATACATACATATATATATATACACATATATATATATACATATATATATATATACACATATATATATATATATATATATATATATATATATACATATATATACACACATATATATATATATATACACAGTATATATTGGTTACTGATGCAATGTGAAAAAAATATTTTAATTCTTTGAATTATTAATATATATATATATATATATATATATATATATATATATATATATATATATATATATATATATATACACACACACACACACACACACACACACACACATTAAGGCTCTTGTCTTCTATAAAGCTGCTTTGAATCAGTTTGTATTATGTAAAGCACTATACAAATAAACCTGACTGTCAATGAAAGTTCAATTGTGATAGAAAAAAAAATCCCTGGTGTTTATTTTCCGTCCAAAGCAAAGCTGTGCACATTTGAGTAAATTGAGAGAAATGCAAACAAAATCCTTTAAAAAACAAACAGAGAATGCCATCACACACACTGAGATCTGCCTTCACTCACCACATCACAGCTGTTTCTGATCCATTCATATCTGTGTCCTTCATTTCTTCACAAGCCACAAAACACACACCTTAATAAACCACAGGTAAACTACACAAAGTGCCGTGTGTGTATCGCCATCAAACAATCATAACACTTTGAAAGCGATGTAACAGTCTAAATATGAACAACAGAGTTCATGAAATCAATGCTTCATGTATTTAGCATCGCTATATGAATACTGTAGCCTACCATAATAATATACAATTTCACTCAAATTACAATATTTAACTTGATAACTCAAATTGTAATTTATAATAAAAAAAAAGCAAACAGAAGCATTTTCATTAGTAGTTCAGATTTTTACACCACTTAGCCTAACTGTATATTAAGGTGACATGTAACAGTATAATCCCATGAGCGCGCGCGCGCACGTGCAGTTTCTCTTTGATCGCGTGGGTCACGGAAATTCCAGCGAAATAATTTAACTTATAAAGTTTCACTGATTTCCTCGGAGATTAAATAAACGCGCGCATGTGACACCAAACATGCATACAACGACGAAAATGAAATAAACCTGGAAAGTCAAAACACAATGCTGAGAACTTCGACTAAACGCCTGAGGACTTCTTTAATCTTTAAAGGGATAATACATAAATACGCAAACTTATGTAGGATGATAATGATGCGTGATATGATGATGGTGTTTAGTACCTGAGAACTCCTGTGAAGTCTTGGTGAAGCCAGTCAGACACGAGATTCCCAACAACAGCAGTGAATATGAGACATCAGGGAAAAACATCCTTAAATGTCCCATCAGATCCGACGATTCCTGAGAGGATCAGACTGCAGGACATGAAGTGATGTCTGATTCCATGACTTCAGTCTGGAGACACAGGAGAGAGAGTCTGAGGAAGAAGACCTGAGAGAGAGAGAGAGAGAGAGAGAGAGAGAGAGAGAGAGAGAGAGAGAGAGAGAGAGAGAGAGAGAGAGAGAGAGAGAGAGAGAGAGAGAATTCCCCCTGGTCCCAAAGTCCTTGAATTTCGGCTCACTGCTAAAGATTTGTCAAAATACTGAAGTGTTAAAGTTTATACATACAAAGTATTTATTTAAGATATTAATAATACCAACAGCAGCAAAAGTTTTAAATAAATCCAAACTCTTTAATATTACATAGTTCACTGTAAAAATGTACCATTATTTCTTTAGATTTCTGTTTATTTCTATATAAATTATTTTATTTTGTGGTCAGTTTCATTCAATTAAGTGCCCGTTTAAAGGGTTAGTTCACCCAAAAATGAAAATTCTCAGCTGAAGCTCAAACGTGATGCGTAACACGAGAATGAACCTCATTGGTTCTTGCTGAAGCTCAAACGTGATGCGTAACACGAGAATGAACCTCACTGGTTCTTGCTGAAGCTCAAACGTGATGCGTAACACGAGAATGAACCTCATTGGTTCTTGCTGAAGCTCAAACGTGATGCGTAACACGAGAATGAACCTCATTGGTTCTTGAGGAAGCTCAAACGTGATGCGGAACATGAGAATGAACCTCATTGGTTCTTGAGGAAGCTCAAACATGATGCGGAACATGAGAATGAACCTCATTGGTTCCTGCTGAAGCTCAAACGTGACATGTAACACGAGAATGAACCTCATTGGTTCTTGCTGAAGCTCAAACGTGATGCGTAACACGAGAATGAACCTCATTGGTTCCTGATGAAGCTCAAACGTGATGCGTAACACGAGAATGAACCTCATTGGTTCCTGATGAAGCTCAAACGTGATGCGTAACACGAGAATGAACCTCATTGGTTCCTGATGAAGCTCAAACGTGACATGTAACACGAGAATGAACCTCATTGGTTCTTGCTGAAGCTCAAACGTGATGCGTAACACGAGAATGAACCTCATTGGTTCTTGCTGAAGCTCAAACGTGATGCGTAACACGAGAATGAACCTCATTGGTTCCTGATGAAGCTCAAACGTGATGCGTAACACGAGAATGAACCTCATTGGTTCCTGCTGAAGCTCAAACGTGACATGTAACACGAGAATGAACCTCATTGGTTCTTGCTGAAGCTCAAACGTGATGCGTAACACGAGAATGAACCTCATTGGTTCTTGCTGAAGCTCAAACGTGATGCGTAACACGAGAATGAACCTCATTGGTTCTTGCTGAAGCTCAAACGTGATGCGTAACACGAGAATGAACCTCATTGGTTCTTGCTGAAGCTCAAACGTGATGCGTAAGACGAGAATGAACCTCATTGGTTCCTGCTGAAGCTCAAACGTGATGCGTAAGACGAGAATGAACCTCATTGGTTCCTGCTGAAGCTCAAACGTGATGCATAACGCGAGAATGAACCTCATTGGTTCTTGCTGAAGCTCAAACGTGATGCGTAACGCGAGAATGAACCTCATTGGTTCTTGCTGAAGCTCAAACGTGATGCGTAACACGAGAATGAACCTCATTGGTTCCTGCTGAAGCTCAAACGTGATGCGTAACACGAGAATGAACCTCATTGGTTCTTGCTGAAGCTCAAACGTGATGCGTAACACGAGAATGAACCTCATTGGTTCCTGCTGAAGCTCAAACGTGATGCGTAACACGAGAATTAACCTCATTGGTTCTTGCTGAAGCTCAAAAGTGATGCGTAACACGAGAATGAACCTCATTGGTTCTTGCTGAAGCTCAAACGTGATGCGTAAGACGAGAATGAACCTCATTGGTTCTTGCTGAAGCTCAAACGTGACGCGTAACGCGAGAATGAACCTCATTGGTTCCTGATGAAGCTCAAACGTGACATGTAACACGAGAATGAACCTCATTGGTTCCTGATGAAGCTCAAACGTGATGCGTAACACGAGAATGAACCTCATTGGTTCTTGCTGAAGCTCAAACGTGATGCGTAACACGAGAATGAACCTCATTGGTTCTTGCTGAAGCTCAAACGTGATGCGTAACACGAGAATGAACCTCATTGGTTCTTGCTGAAGCTCAAACGTGATGTGTAACACGAGAATGAACCTCATTGGTTCTTGCTGAAGCTCAAACGTGATGCGTAACACGAGAATGAACCTCATTGGTTCTTGCTGAAGCTCAAACGTGATGCGTAACACGAGAATGAACCTCATTGGTTCTTGCTGAAGCTCAAACGTGATGCGTAACACGAGAATGAACCTCATTGGTTCTTGCTGAAGCTCAAACGTGATGCGTAACACGAGAATGAACCTCATTGGTTCTTGCTGAAGCTCAAACGTGACGCGTAACACGAGAATGAACCTCATTGGTTCTTGCTGAAGCTCAAACGTGACATGTAACACGAGAATGAACCTCATTGGTTCTTGCTGAAGCTCAAACGTGACATGTAACACGAGAATGAACCTCATTGGTTCTTGCTGAAGCTCAAACGTGATGTGTAACACGAGAATGAACCTCATTGGTTCTTGCTGAAGCTCAAACGTGATGCGTAACACGAGAATGAACCTCATTGGTTCTTGCTGAAGCTCAAACGTGATGCGTAACACGAGAATGAACCTCATTGGTTCTTGCTGAAGCTCAAACGTGACATGTAACACGAGAATGAACCTCATTGGTTCTTGCTGAAGCTCAAACGTGATGTGTAACACGAGAATGAACCTCATTGGTTCTTGCTGAAGCTCAAACGTGATGCGTAACACGAGAATGAACCTCATTGGTTCTTGCTGAAGCTCAAACGTGATGCGTAACACGAGAATGAACCTCATTGGTTCTTGCTGAAGCTCAAACGTGACGCGTAACACGAGAATGAACCTCATTGGTTCTTGCTGAAGCTCAAACGTGACATGTAACACGAGAATGAACCTCATTGGTTCTTGCTGAAGCTCAAACGTGACATGTAACACGAGAATGAACCTCATTGGTTCTTGCTGAAGCTCAAACGTGACATGTAACACGAGAATGAACCTCATTGGTTCTTGCTGAAGCTCAAACGTGACATGTAACACGAGAATGGACCTCATTGGTTCTTGCTGAAGCTCAAACGTGACATGTAACACGAGAATGGACCTCATTGGTTCCTGCTGAAGCTCAAACGTGACATGTAACACGAGAATGAACCTCATTGGTTCCTGCTGAAGCTCAAACGTGACATGTAACACGAGAATGGACCTCATTGGTTCCTGCTGAAGCTCAAACGTGACATGTAACACGAGAATGGACCTCATTGGTTCCTGCTGAAGCTCAAACGTGACATGTAACACGAGAATGGACCTCATTGGTTCTTGCTGAAGCTCAAACGTGATGCGTAACACGAGAATGAACCTCATTGGTTCTTGCTGAAGCTCAAACGTGATGCGTAACACGAGAATGAACCTCATTGGTTCCTGCTGAAGCTCAAACGTGATGCGTAACACGAGAATGGACCTCATTGGTTCCTGCTGAAGCTCAAACGTGATGCGTAACACGAGAATGGACCTCATTGGTTCTTGCTGAAGCTCAAACGTGATGCGTAACACGAGAATGAACCTCATTGGTTCTTGCTGAAGCTCAAACGTGATGCGTAACACGAGAATGAACCTCATTGGTTCTTGCTGAAGCTCAAACGTGATGCGTAACACGAGAATGAACCTCATTGGTTCTTGCTGAAGCTCAAACGTGATGCGTAACACGAGAATGAACCTCATTGGTTCCTGCTGAAGCTCAAACGTGATGCGTAACACGAGAATGAACCTCATTGGTTCTTGCTGAAGCTCAAACGTGACATGTAACACGAGAATGGACCTCATTGGTTCTTGCTGAAGCTCAAACGTGATGCGTAACACGAGAATGAACCTCATTGGTTCTTGCTGAAGATCAAACGTGATGCATAACACAAGAATGAACCTCATTGGTTCCTGCTGAAGCTCAAACGTGATGCGTAACACGAGAATGGACCTCATTGGTTCTTGCTGAAGCTCAAACGTGATGCGTAACACGAGAATGAACCTCATTGGTTCTTGCTGAAGCTCAAACGTGATGCGTAACACGAGAATGAACCTCATTGGTTCTTGCTGAAGCTCAAACATGATGCGTAACACGAGAATGAGCCTCATTGGTTCCTGCTGAAGCTCAAACGTGATGCGTAACACGAGAATGAACCTCATTGGTTCTTGCTGAAGCTCAAACGTGACATGTAACACGAGAATGGACCTCATTGGTTCTTGCTGAAGCTCAAACGTGACATGTAACACGAGAATGGACCTCATTGGTTCTTGCTGAAGATCAAACGTGATGCGTAACACGAGAATGAACCTCATTGGTTCTTGCTGAAGATCAAACATGATGCGTAACACGAGAATGAACCTCATTGGTTCTTGCTGAAGATCAAACGTGATGCGTAACACGAGAATGAACCTCATTGGTTTTTGCTGAAGATCAAACGTGATGCGTAACACGAGAATGAACCTCATTGGTTCCTGCTGAAGCTCAAACGTGATGCGTAACACGAGAATGGACCTCATTGGTTCTTGCTGAAGATCAAACGTGATGCATAACACAAGAATGAACCTCATTGGTTCCTGCTGAAGCTCAAACGTGATGCGTAACACGAGAATGGACCTCATTGGTTCTTGCTGAAGCTCAAACGTGATGCGTAACACGAGAATGAACCTCATTGGTTCTTGCTGAAGCTCAAACGTGATGCGTAACACGAGAATTAACCTCATTTTATCAAAAAGATCTTCATGTGTGTTCCGATGATGAATGAAAGTCTTACGGGTTTGGAATTAGGGTGAGTAAATAAACATTTTGGGTGAACTATCCCTTTAAGTATAATTTCCTTTAATCCCTGCTAGTTAGATAGTAGCCTATCAAATGAACTATAATCACTAATGGGACCAAACCCAGAGATCCAGAGCATTACAGAGTTTAAACAGGACATACAGGTGAATCAAGCTTTATATCGTCTTTAATGGTGTCATATTGTCTCTGTATTAATGCACCGTTAAAATGAATTACTTTACATTTACATTTATGCATTTGGCAGACGCTTTTATCCAAAGCGACTTACATTTCATTCAAGGTGCACATTTTACATTTTGTTATTTCTTTACACAATGATAAACGACTGCAATCACAGAAAATACCAAATTACACACAAATAAGCGAGATGGGGAAAACCTACAGGGGTTGGACAATGAGACTGAAACACCTGGTTTTAGACCACAGTAATTTATTAGTGTCTTCTCCTTTTGCAGCCAATACAGCATCAATTCGTCTTGGGAATGACAGATACAGGTCCTTCACAGCGGCCAGAGGCATTTTGAGCTGTTCCTCTTCCAGAACAGTGTCCAGGTCAGTACGTGATGCTGGAGGAGGAGAACGCTTTCTGACTCGCTCCTCCAAAATACCTCCAACATATTCAGATCTGGGGCCTCATTTATACAACTTTGCGTAGGATTTGCCCATAAATAGTCCGCGAAACGCCCACAAGTTAATAATCATCGATTGAGAAATCATCGCAAACACAGAGAGGAAATAAAAAAAACGTAACTTCACTCAATGTGAAGTAGAAGTTATCGTTGGCGAGGTGGAAAAGAGGAGAGAAATGTTGTTTTGGAGGGCACAGTGTGGGCATTACTAATGGCAAAAAGGCACTTGAGTGGCAAAAGGTTGCAGACGCCGTAAATGCTGTAGCCCCACAACCTCGGACCATGGCCGAAATAAAAAAAGAAATGGTCGGACATCAAAGTCGAGGCAAAAAAGCGTCTAGCGCTCCATCGCCAGAGTGTGTCCTCGTTTGCCAGCAAGCCTTCTTGCTGTGTGAAGATGCGTTCACTCCGAATCCTTCCATTTGCCACATCTTCTAAGAGCGCAAGATCAGCCATTGTGCGTCATTGCGCATTGTGATGGGGCATTTTATTTCCATCCATTTAATTGCATCTGACAAGCTACAGATGTCGGTTATAATCTACGTGGAATGGGAAATAGTTCAGTGCAAATGTAATGTCTTGCAGCTTTCTGAATGGTTGAGACATACGTCATACGTTATTTTATCAAAAATAAAACTAAAGGCATGAATACCAGGATTCCGTTGCTGATGAAGACATTTTACTATGAAAACAACTTTCCCCAGTGGACAATTAATCCATCCATCCATCCATCCATCCATCCATCCATCCATCCATCCATCCATCCATCCATCCATCCATCCATCCATCCATCTATCTATCTATCTATCTATCTATCTATCTATCTATCTATCTATCTATCTATCTATCTAATCATCTCTTCATCCATTCATCTATCATCCATCTATCTATCTATCTATCTATCTATCTATCTATCTATCTATCTATCTATCTATCTATCTATCTATCTATCTATCTATCTATCTATCTATCTATCTATCTATCTATCTATCTATCTATCTATCATCTCTTCATCCATCCATCCATCCATCCATCCATCCATCCATCCATCCATCCATCCATCCATCTATCTATCTATCTATCTATCTATCTATCTATCTATCTATCTATCTATCTATCTATCTATCTATCTATCATCTCTTCATCCATCCATCCATCCATCCATCCATCCATCCATCCATCCATCCATCCATCCATCCATCTATCTATCTATCTATCTATCTATCTATCTATCTATCTATCTATCTATCTATCTATCTATCTATCTATCTATCTATCTATCTATCATCTCTTCATCCATCCATCCATCCATCCATCCATCCATCCATCCATCCATCCATCCATCTATCCATCTATCTATCTATCTATCTATCTATCTATCTATCTATCTATCTATCTATCTATCTATCTATCTATCTATCTATCTATCTATCTATCTATCTATCTATCTATCATCTCTTCATCCATCCATCCATCCATCCATCTATCTAATTGCTTATCTGCACCGCCAGACGAACACATTGACGAGAATATCAGTTTTGTACATTAGCTATTTCGTTCTGTTTACCATATAATTTATGAGGATGAATTGCATAACATGCCAATATTATTGCAGAACATATTTCACTTTTCTTTTTGCAAATATGTATTAATTTGCATTTCTGTTGTAATTTGTTTGATTTTGTTTGTTTTACACTGCAGATCGATCAAGCGGGTGTTCGTGAAGTCTTCATGTTATTTATGAGAGGCAGTATTGCCATTTCTTTTACACAACGCTCTACAGTTTCACACACTTTCACGTGTTTCTTCCATCAGCCGACGGTGTCGCCATTTCTCATTTCACCCGTTTTTGTGCGTACGTACGCCTGGGTCAGAGCTTGCGTGAAGGCTCATTTTCCCGTCAAGTTTGCTTTTTATAAATACCAATTATTGCGTAGAGAGCGGCGTACGCCTTCTTTTGTGCGTACGCAACGTTGATAAACGAGGCCCCTGGTGACTGTGCAGGCCATGAGAAATTTTCAAGTTCACTTTCACGTTCATCAGACCGTTCTGTCACACGTCTTGCTGTGTGTATTGGTGCATTGGTCCTTCAGAATAGTTCGGCAGTTCTTGGCAGAGACGCATCCATCAAACACAGTTTGGAATGCCATGATAAAGCAGCACAAACCATCACTGACCTATCCCGTGCTTCACAGTCCGGGTGTTGAGCCTCTTTGGGTCTTCTCCACACTGTAACTTACATGGATGTGGGAAAGACAGTGAAGGTGGACTCATCAGAGAACAGTAAATGTTTCACATTGTCCACAGCCCAAGATTTGAGGATTTCGAGCGGGGCTCGAACCCGGTCCGCCGGCATGAGAGTCGGATGCTCCAACAAGGAGGCTAAAGGCTGCAACCTCTAGCGTCAGTCGCTAGAGCATCTCTTGAGATCAGAGAAGTGAGGTTTACTCGCACAGCGACTACTAGCTGGCCTCTGTTACACTTGGCTATATATATTTGCCTTTTGCATCAATAGTTATTACTGTAGGGTGTAGTTCATCCTGTGTGGTGTATGCCGACATTACTCAGGATATCTCACCATAAAGACATGCTGTCCTGGTCACAGATGAGCCAGCGAGACACGCACCAACAATTGGTCCTCTTTTGAACTCTGATAATGTCTCCCATTATGTTGTGTGGATTGTAATATTTTTGCTCTGCTAATTCAACCTTCACAATCTGCTTTTACAGATGAAATATAGAATTAATTAAGTGTTACCAACTTATGAAGGTCATTTTATGGATAAATGGATGCCATTTGTAAATCATTTTGCGTCTCCTTCACCACTATGCAAGTAATGCATTTTTTTCTCCAATAATAACCCATAATATAAATAGGCCTATATTCATTTATCTTACTGACACAATGTAGTTAAACACTTAAAAGAGTTTAAAATCGCCTTATTAAACTGGAAAAGACAGCAGAAAGTGACTTTTCTGTTTTCAATGATGCCTGTGAAGATTTCAAGGTCATGTAAAGTAAATAAAGCCGATCTGTTTACCAGTTCTACTCTATCAGCTGGTCCTCATCGTGAAAATCTCTCGATGTTTCTCCAGAGCTGTAGAGACATCTGCTGGTCAATATGAAGAACTGCAGTAAAGGCCCGTTCACACAGGAATGATAACTATAAAGATAACTATATTAGTGTCCACAGCGGCAGGTTTATTATATGTGCGCGCTGCAGTTTTGTCGTCTGCCGCTTTAAATGCTTTGTGGATTCTGATTGGCTGTCATGTTCATTGATCATCATCTGAAAAGAAAAAAAAACGTTGTAAAAGCGATTCCAACCATATTGTTCATGTTCTCTATCATTATAGTTGTGGTGTGTTTATATTCCTTGACATTCAGGACGATTTTTAAAACATATCTTTATCAAATAAAAACGACAGTCATCAGTTCACTGCCATTTACTTAATTTTCAGGTATTCGGCTTGTTTTGAATTTTTCAGTTTCTTGAATTGCTTGTTTAGCAGAAAATCCTATAATTTAGTTTAAATTCAGGTTCCAATTGTGCCATCCCATTTAGTCTGTATTGGGGCATGTTGTCACAAAAGGTCATTTGATAAAAGCCCACCGAAGTGCCTTGAAATGCAGCATTATTCAATGTGTTGACGTAATTTCCATGGAAACAAGAAGACCGGGCGTGGCATATTGTACAGCTCCTCCCCTTTTTAAAAATAGCCAATAGCGTTTAGTGGGGCATATTGTACAGCCCCTCCCCTTTTTAAAAATAGCCAATAGCGTTTAGTGGGGCATATTGTACAGCCCCTCCCCTTTTTAAAAATAGCCAATAGCGTTTAGTGGGGCATATTGTACAGCCCCTCCCCTTTTTAAAAATAGCCAATAGCGTTTAGTGGGGCATATTGTACAGCTCCTCCCCTTTTTAAAAATAGCCAATAGCGTTTAGTTTATATCACAGCCCGGCCAGAGCCGTTGAGCTCGGTGAAGCCAGTTTCCTCCTAATCTCTAACCGTTTATCCTCCATATGGCTTTTAAAGTACAGCCGTATACAGTCTGATACGTTTTCTGGTCTGCAGCGACTCGATCATATGATCCGCACTGTACCGTTTCGCATGAAACCACACTTCATTCATCCCAATGGAAGCACATTTACACTCTGAATCATTCCCTATCCCCTATATAGTGCACTGTGTGTCATTCACCATGTAGAAAATAGTAAATGTGTGAACAAGTGACTGATTTCAGCATCTATTTATAGTGTATGGGGCGGGGCTTCAGATTCTAGAGAGCATTTGATTGGACAGAAAATCTGATGAGAATACGAAAGGTTGTCTTCAAATTCATTGATCCTTATAGCGGACTGTAAGTTGAATGCTTATATCTTCTAAGTGTGAATGTTGTCTCTGTTTTGGAGCACACTAACTAGATAACAGTAAGGCTAACATTCATACTAAAGACAAAAAAAAAATTGATTTCATGAACAATTTATGCACAATAATAAAGGTGAAAATCTTTTTTTTTGTTGAGACCATAGAGGAACTGACTAGCAAAAATAAACACCTTTCAAAAAAATAAAAAAATAATTCACTGGGGAAAGACATGTACTCACCTGAAGAGCTTGTGGTTTGGTCTTGTCATCTTGTGACGAGCATTCACACCTTCATTCACACAAACAGACCACAGAACCCAGTGATGCCATCTCAGATGTATTTAATAAATTAAAACAAGGTACAAAAAAAACCCTAATGTACATTTGACTCCTCTGTCTCTCCCTTTGTTCTCACTCTGTGACTAACTTGTAAACGAACACGACAGAACAGTCAGCCCTCGTCCACTGATTATGACACATTCTGGGCCCGTATGTAACGCAACACACATGCTACATGTCGGCAAGCAGCAGCCGGGCGGAAACTAGAAAGATAGAGCGAGAGACAAGCGGTGTTTAGTGCACACAACTGTCTGATGTGTGTGCATGTACCAACCGAATTTAAAGGGACAGTTCACCCAAAAATGAAAATCCGGTCATAATTTATGCACTCTTGTGTCATTTCAAGCCTGTTTGACTTCTTTGAATTCTTTAATCAAACACAAAAGGAGGATGTTTGAAGAAAGAAATCCTACTAGTTTGGAAGAACATTAGGGTGGGTTTTATTCTCCGAGTGAACTATCGTCTTTGTGCATCTGTCTCGTTGTGCAACACCCAGTCTTTACTAGTCCCCAAATATGCTGCTGACCTTATTTATATATGTATATATTTATCAAAAACAATCATAATAATAATTTTATTAAAAAACGTCCACAACATTTTGGCAGAATTGAGTGTGAGGGGTTAGACAGACAGAGATATAGAAGATAGATAGAAAGCCACAAAGAAAAAAAAACAGTCTGTATTGGTCCCTCTGTTAGCAGCACACGGACTCGTCACCCCACGGTTTACTAGATTATTATGTGCATTTATTTTAATATATATGTGTGTATATATTTATATATATATATATATATATATGCTTTTTATTTCTCCAAAATAAAAAATAAAAAACATTTAACTAACACTATTTCTTCGTTCAAATGGATGCAAATGATCACAAGGAAAACAGCCCAAGAGCCACGGAAAATCGAACGTGGCGGAATCGAAGAACGGTTTCCAGCAAACATGCCGTGAGATGCGGGGAGCGGAGATGTCGACTGTTCGGATCGCCCTACGGAGGCCCCAGAATCCAATAGGAGAGTGGTTGAAAAAGAGAGAGAGAGAGCGAGAAGGAGGGGTTGGTGGAAGATCCCGACTCTCAGACTGTCAGTATCATTCACGTCGCAGTGAGGGCTTCTGGGAATTGTACATTTTGGGTTTCCTCACACTGTGTCCGTACGCGCGTTTGGCTCAGTAATCTGCGGCGTACTCTGTTCCGTGAAGGCCGCGGCACAACAGTGTGAACTCCTTCACGATGTCTTTCACTCGCCTCTTGTTCACCCGCTCCCTAAGAGGATATGAAGAAAGAATAAAGGTTTTTCATTCTCAGATGATGATACTGGGTTTTCTGATGTTGTGTGCATGAAGACCACAGCTATAGGGATGGCATAAGTGGGCCTTGGAATATTTAAACACCCTCGTGATTCATTTCACATTAGATTTAGGGAGCAGTGTTGTTTTGTTAGCATTTCATCAAATAATAAATATTCTGTCATCACTTACCTTTAAAGGAACACGCCACTATTTTTGAAAATAAGCTCATTTTCCAACTCCCCTAGTTAAACGGTTGAGTTTTAATCAAGGAACTTTGCTGCTGTACCATGAGTGAAGCAGGCGCAATGATATTACGCAGCGCCTGAAAATATTCCCCAGCATGCTCTTTGTGTAAGCCAGTCCTTCCAGAAAAATGCGGCTTTTTTTTGTGATTGTTGCGGGCAAAAATCCTTGATTATGCGGCACGTTTTCTTAAAAAATGCGATGGAAAATGCGGGATATTTATGCAATTTTATGCGATAAAATTGCAGGAACTTGCAAAAACTGCTGTAAATAACTTCCTGTTTTACAGAGGTGGCTTTACAAAACAGACATTTGAGTGCTTCCAATGCACAAAGTGCAATCTCTTAAAGGGTTAGTTTACCCAAAAATGAAAATTCTGTCATTAATGACGTCCCCTCATGTCGTTGGACACCCGTAAGACCTCCATTCATCTTCAGAACACAAATGAAGATATTTAAGTTGAAATCCGATGGCTCAGAAAGGCCTCCATTGGCACAATGCACTGTACACTCTCAAGACCCATAAAAGGTACTAAAGACATCGTTACAAAGTCCATCTCACTACAGTGCAGGTTCTACAATAACTTTATGAAGCGACGAGAATAGTTTTTGTGCTAAAACCTAAATAACGAATTATATAGTGATGACCGTTTTAAAAACAAACAGCATCATGAAGCTTCTAAGCGTTATGAATCATTGAGTCGATTCATGATTCGGATCGCGTGTCAAACTGCTGAAATACGTGACTTTGGCGATCCGAACCGCTGAATCGACTCGCTGATTCATAACGCTTAGAAGCTTCATGATGCTGTGTTTTAAAATCGGTCAACACACCGGGAAACTGCTTTGCGCGGTCTTTTGCAATTTGCGTGCTTCATCATGGTTTCACCGATATCTATGGTTTCACCACGGGGGTTTGCAGCTTTTCGATGACGTTCGCGTCGGGTAATTACGTCACTTCAAAACGTTCCCATGGCAATAGGGGGAAATGGCGACTCTTGTGTGAAGTAAACAAACATTTTTCAACTTTCTGCTAATATATATGACTTTTTTTGCAACGAAAATGCGGGGATTATGAAATCATGCTAGCCCCGCATATTTTGCACGTGGAAATAGGCAATTTATGCGGCGAAAGTGCGGCGTATTTGAAAAAAATGCGCCCCCCGCATAAATATGCGGACTTTGGCTGATTATGCATTAAATCATGCGATCGCATAATCGCGTTTTTCTGGAGGGACTGTGCAAGCAGGTTGTCACGTTGGTTATGTTGATGGAAGTTAGTCTATTTTCCGGCACTGCATAATATCATTGCGCCACTGCACTCATGGTGCGGCAGCAAAGTTCCTTGATTACTACGCAGGAATGAGAGTATAGTTCCTAGCCATATCGGCCTGGAAAATTGCAACTTTTCATTTTCCGTCGGTCTTAGTACACGATGTAACTACAGAAGAGTCAAGTTTTAAATAGGAAAAATATCAAAACTCTTTGGTCATTTTTTTGAGCGAGATGCTAACGGTCTAATCAGATTCAATGATCTATGCTAAGCTATGCTAAAAGTGCTACCGCCAGACCCGCAGATCTGCTGAATGGATTCGAAAATGGTAAAACTCAACTGTTTAACTCTAGGGGAGTTGGAAAATGAGCCTATTTAAAAAAATAGTGGCGTGTTCCTTTAAGTTGTTCTAAACCTGTATGAACTTCTTTGTTCTGTTAAACACAAAAGAAGTTATTTTGAAGAATATGGGTAATCAAACAGTTGATGGTCACCATTGACTTCCATAGTAGGAAAAAAATACTATGGAAGCCAATGGGGAGCAGAAACTGTTTGGTTACCCATTTTCTTCAAAATATCTTCTGCTTTCAAAGGAACAAAGAAATTCGTACAGGTTTAGAACAACTTGAGGGTGAGTAAATGATGACTATCCCTTAAAATTAAACCTATTAAATTTTTTTTTGTTACTTGAAATGAAACTGAAATAAAATAAAATATAAATACTAGATAGAAAAAATGAATATAAAAAAAACTGGTAACTTACTGAAAAAAAAAAGTACTAAAATAACTAAAACTGAAACAAAAATTAAGCTAAAATTGAAAATAATTAATAAGTAAAACAGAAACAAACAAACAAAAAATTGCTAAAACACTCAAATTAAAAAGAACTGTAATAATTAATATAATATAATTAATAAATATTATATAAATATAAATATTCTACATTTTAATAAATACTAAAATACTATAAAAGTATATAAATAATACTCTGAACAATGACTAAACTTGCATGTATCAAAGAACTTTGGGTTGAAAGCTACAGACATTACTGCTCAAACATTTGGGGTCAGTAAGATTCTGTTTATTTATTTAATTTAAATATTTTATTATGCAAGGACACATTAAATTGTTCAAAAGTGACAGTAAAAACATTTATAATGTTACAATTTTTCTATTTCAAATAAATGCTGTTCTTTGGAACTTTCTATTTAGCAAAGAATCCTGAAAAATATAAAATGTAAATGTATAAAAGGTATGTTTCCAGGATAATAATCAGAAATGTTTCTTGAGCAGCAAATCCTCATCATATTAGAATGATTTCTGAAGGATCATGTGACACTGAAGACTCAAGTAATGATGCTGAAAATTCAGCTTTGGTCACAGGAATAATTACATTGTAACATATATTGAAATAGTATTTAATGTATTTCTGATCTTTTCTGAAAAAACATTTAAAAATCTTACTGACCACAAACCACTTTGAATTGAAATTAATATTCAAGCAAACATTTTAAAGGAGTGTGTTTTGCATGTACACCAGATTTTGCTCTCCAGAATGATCATATGGCACACATGAACTCACCTAAGCACCTGTTGACTGAACGTGTCTTTCTGCTCCTCAGAGACACGTGAGGATGGGAAGCCTGGCGAGCGCAGGGCTTCTTTGAGCCACACCGTCAGCAGAGCGAAGCAATGCTTGTTCAGACAGAAGAGCACCTCCGCAAACTGGTCCATCAGACTGCGGGACGACTGACCACCGATGGCCTGCCAAAAAAAACACAAGAGTCTGATCTGGGTTGCATATTTTTTGTACAGTATCTGCAACCATCATATATTGGGAACCTCTTGTGAAAAGTTGTGCGCTCACCTCCAGTACAGCCAATAGGAGGAGTTTACCGTCTTGCTGTACGATCTGCCCCACAGTAGGAACGTCTGCGCAGTGCGGTATTAGTTCCGTCTGCAGTCAACACAAATAAAAGAACAATTCAACATTGCACACGGCTATTATTTATGATGGTATATTTCACAGGAGGGAAAGAGACACAAACCGAAGGTCGATACACACAGAGCATCTTGCCATTCAATCAAAACAATATACATTACCAGTCAAAAGTTCTGAATAATGATTTATTAATGCTCAGCAAGGCTGTATTTAATTGATGAAAAATACTGTAAAAATTGTGAAATATTATTGCAATTTAAAAGAACTGTGTTCTATTTGAATACATGTTAAAATGTCATTTATTCCTGTGGTCAAAGCTGCATTTTCAGCATCATTACTCCAGTCTTCAGTGTCACATGATCCTTCAGAAATCAAGAAACATTTCTTATTAATATGTTGAAAACAGTTGTGCTGCTTCATATTATACATATATATGAAGCAGCACAACTGTTTTCAACATATTAATAAAAAATGTTTCTTGAGCAGCTAATCCTCATATTAGAATATATATATATATATATATATATATATATATATATATATATATATATATACATATACATATATATATATATATATATATACATATACATACACACACACCGACACAGATCAGGCATAAAATTATGACCACTGACAGATGACGTGAATAACACCGATTATCTTCTCATCACGGCTCCTGTTAGTGGGTGGGATATATTAGGCAGCAAGTGAACATTTTGTCCTCAAAGTTGATGTGTTAGAAGCAGGAAAAATGGTCAAGCGTAAGGATTTGAGCGAGTTTGACAAGGGCCAAATTGTGATGGCTAGACGACTGGGTCAGAGTTAATGCTGGTTCTGATAGATAGGGAGGCGGAATACACAGTGCATCGCAGTTTGTTGTGTATGGAGCTGCATAGCCACAGACCAGTCAGGGTGCCCATGCTGACCCCTGAGCATCAGAACTGGACCACGGAGCAATGGAAGAAAGTGGCCGTTTTCTTTGCCATCACATGAATGGTCGGGTGTGTGTGCGTCGCTTACCTGGGGAACACATGGCACCAGGATGCACTATGGGAAGAAGGCAAGCCGGCGGAGGCAGTGATGCTTTGGGCAATGTTCTGCTGGGAAAACTTGGGTCCTGCCATCCATACGATTGTTACTTTGACACGTACCACCTACCTAAGCATTGTTGCAGACCATATACACCCTTTCATGGAAACTGTATTCCCTGGTGGCTGTGGCTCTTTCAGCAGATAATGCGCCTGCCACCAAGCAAAAATGGTTCAGGAATGGTTTGAGGAGCACAACAATGAGTTTGCGGTGTTGACTTGGCCTCCAAATCCAGCATCTGTGGGATGTGCTGAACAAACAAGTCCGATCCATGGAGGCCCCACCTTGCAACTTACATGACTTAAAGGATCTGCTGCTAACATCTTGGTGCCAGATACCACAGCACACCTTCTAGTGGAGTCCATGCCTTGACAATTCTATTGCCTCATAATTCTATTCATCAAAGAATTGTGAAAAAAAGTATCATGGCTTCCACATAAATATGTGACCCTGGACCACAAAACCAGTCATAAGGGTCTTTTTTTTTTTTAAATTGAGATGTATACATAATCTAAAAAGCTGAATAAATAAGACTTCCATCGATGTATGTTTTGTTAGGATAGGGCAATATTTGGCCGAGATACAACTATTTGAAAATCTGGAATCTGAGGGTGCAAAAAAGTCAAAATATTGAGGAAAATCACCTTTAAAGTTGTCCAAATGAAGTCCTTAGCAATGCATATTACTACTAATAATACATTTTTTATATATTTACGGTAGGACATTTACAAAATATGTTCATGGATCATGATCTTTACTTAATATCCTAATGATTTCTGGCATAAAAGAAAAAGTGATAATTTTGACCCATACAATGCATTGTTGGCTATTGCCACAAATATACCTGTGCAAATTATGACTGGTTTTGTGGTCCAGGGTAATCTTTAACAATAATAAGAAGCATAATTTATAACAGCCGAATAATAACTGAGCAGCAAATCCTCATATCAGAATGATTTCTGAAGGATCATGTGACACTGAAGACTGGAGTAATAATGCTGAAAATTCAGCTTTGATCACAGGAATATATTACATTTTTTGACCAGTAGTGTATTCCTATGCTCTTGGTGCGAATAGGCCTTCAGATTGTTACGGTGACCTCTGACTTACAAAGAAAAGACAGGTAGATTTGACTGTTGGGGCTTCTGGGAATTTCAGTGACAGCACTCCTATGGCCGAAACACAGCGGCATTAGAGAAATGACTCCGTATTAAACATTACAGAGGCTCAGACATTCACACACACTGAAGAAGAAGGATCCATCAGTGTTTTCTGCATTTGAAACAGACTTACCACAGTGGAACACGGCTTTCACATCAAGACTCTCTGATAAGAATAAATCGGGCTTCCGTTTGAGGGCCTATGAATCAGACAGAGCCAATGAACAGAGCACATGACTCAAACCCCGCCCCTGGAACCCTGTCAATCACTCATGTGCCACTCATGTACCACCCCTCCCCGCCCCCAATCACTCACTCCCTATATCTGTCTAAAAAAATCAACATATTCAATGCAAACAGATCAGGTAAGTAAGAAATCAACAGCAAAAAAACTAAAATACTGAAATTTAATAGAAACTTAAGGTATGATGATTTTTTTTTCTCTCTTTAGCGTTCTCACTTGTTTTGTTCACATCTGTTCAATCACTACTTTCTCTGCTCAGTTGGACTGAATGCAACAGAAATCTAAATAACATGTACGATAAAGACAACTGATGCATTAAGAAACTCATTGAGGATGAGAGGATATTTGAGAAAGACACAGAGAGAGAAACCGAGAGAGGGAAAAGCTCATGAGAACGTCATGAGGACCAAATACAGAAACGAGAGAGCCAATTCATTTGATTCAATTAATCAATTAATTGAGATGAATTAATTTAGGCTTTCATCGGTTTAAGGGCTGGAATGACACTGGAAGGGGGTAGCAGGTGCTTGTGGGATTTTGACTCTTTCAACTGCGTTTTATTTTATTGACGTGATTTACATGATTTCAAAGAAATGAATATTTTAATTCAGCAAGAATGCATTGAATTGATCAAGTGACAGTAAAGAGATTTATACAAAAAATATATTTTTTTGAATAAAAGCTGTTCTTTTGAACTTTCTATTCATCAAATAATCATGAAAAAAATGTGGTTTCCACAAAAAATATTAAGTACAACTGTTTTCAATTTCAACATAAAATGGAATTAATAATAAATTGCATTTTAAAATATATTTAAATAGAAAACAGTAATTTATAGATTTATATACAGTGAAATATTACAATTTGAGATATATATATATAAAAATATATATATATATATAAAAAAAAAAAAAAAAAAAAATATATATATATATATATATATATATATATATATATATATATATATATATATATATATAAATAATAATCATATAAATATATGTATAAATATTATTGTTATATATTTTAAATTGTAATATTTCACTATATATAAATATATATATAGTGAAATATTATATATGGGTCAATGACATGACGTATGTTTTGTGTCCAAATTCATTATGTTCCTTTAAAATTTTTTTATAAATACATGTCACATATCAAATTGCTCTACAATATTTCCTTTATAAGATACTCTTTTAATTTTTTTGAAATTCAATTGACTTTTTGAGTTGTGGTGTTTCAAAGACCTAAAATGTCAGGTGGTGCGACCAGCAAATGTACATTTAAAAATATCAATTCCCACTGCAATTGCAAAATGAAGTAAGAAATATAAATGTAAACCATTATATAATGTATACAAATAATAAAAACATAAAAACTCCTTATGGAAAATTGTGTTCTGAACACATAGAAAAGTTTCCGTTTATATGAATTGGACTAAAAGGGCAATACCTAGAAAAGGGAAAGGGAATTTACCATGTGATATGGATTTTACAATAATTCATATGTATATTATTTTAAATGAATATATGGTCGCACCACCTGACATTTTCTGGGTGGTAAAATCAGAAATCTTGTTTAATAATGAATGAATGCTGTCTTAAAATCTGTAAAACCTATATGAATCAACACCATACATTTTTTGGATCTTAAAAAAATATATATTTTTCTTATTTGTCATTGACCCATATATAAAATAATAACCATTAAAACATGTTAACGTTCAGTTCCATTTTTAAAGCAAGTAGGTGAAATTTTTCTTATAATTATTGGAGTTGACAGTTTTTTGTGGGTGACACTCCCAAAAAATATATACGTGCATATCTATAAATACACTGCACAGAGGAAGATCTTTATTTTTTTTTACTCATTTTACTAGTGGCCTATAAATAGTACAGAATCAAAAAAACAAAACAAATCTAAATATATTAATCCAACTACACTGTAAAAAAATTGTGGCGAAATGCAACACAATCACAGCCAAGTTGTGTAATGTACAGCTACACGGAGCGGGATTTTGGATGGAATGAGATGCGCACAGATCTGAGGTGTTCTGTGTGACTATTGGACGAGAGAGCTGTCAATCATCCAATAGCAAAACCCTTCCGGTCAATTCCACTGCCCGAGCAAAACAAGGGTCTGAAAAGACCGTGACACAGGACGGAAAGCAAGAGAAAGTGAGAAAGAAAGGGACAGCGAAAGAGAAGAGAGAAACCCAAAGTGAATGAAATAAGAAACCAAAAACACACCTGAGCTTGGAGTTGCATAAATGAATCAACAATATCAGGATGATCCCTGGGCCCTAAAATATAATAAAGATGAAACTTAAGAAATAATAAGAATAATAAGAATATATACAAACAGCAACAGAACAGATCGAACAGTCATGTGGAAAGGAAAAGTCAACTGGACGGAAATAATCGCACGTGTGAGAGAAGTAGGGCAGAGAAAGAGGAGGGAACATGAACGACTTGAAGGCAGTTGCGATAAAACAAAAGAGGAAAAACAAAAAAGACAGATCAATGAGTCCGTTCTGAAGGGGAGAAACAAAGAAGGAAAACAAAAAGAAGTAACGAGAGAAAGTAAAGAAACCTAAAAAACAAAAGAAACAGTGGGTTTGGAGTGGGAACCCAGGAGGCACCTGTTACTGTGATGACACTTGTGTTTCTTTCTTTCTTTTTAGTGTGCGTTTTATTTGTTTTCATTGTCTGTAAATTCAATTCATACACCCGACTGGCCCGCCGCGGCTGGTGAGTGCTTGGTTCCCACGGCCACCCCGGAAGAGCAAGGTAGCAGTCAGTCCCAAACTTCCCTCCCTTTGCTGTTCCCACACTCCAAACAAGACCCCGCCCATCCCACAACCCCAGACCCCGCCCACCCCACCAAACCCCACCCCCTTCACAGAAAACAAACAACAAACAAACACACAAGCCACGGCAGATCCTCTCGACCAAGTCACCTGAGCGGGATAAGAGTGTTATCTCACATTTCTGCTGATTTGGAAACAATGTGGTTAAAACAGAAGAACGTGAAGAATGACAAACAGGAAGTGAGGGATGCAAGTGCGGTTAGTGCGCTGGAGGGCACATGCAAAGAACAACTGTGTGTGGATGCGTGTGTGAAGTTGGGAGTCATGCTGGACAATTTTAGGCTGTTTTCACACTTCTTGTCATTGGTTGGTCCAGAGTCCGATACCATCAAAAAATGAAAATTTGGTCATTATATGTCATTTACCAAACAAGTTGGTGTTTTGAGTCAGAAAAAAATGAGATAAGTAACCTTGTTCATGAACACAATGAGTGAATACACTATAAAAATGATTACTGTAGTACGTTTAACAAAAAAAAAAAAGAAACTTTCAGTCTTCCTACTTCTATTTTTTGTGCCATTTCTTTGTAATTATTTGTGATCTGTTCAGCCTTTTGTTTGTAAACCGACAGTCCCTAAGTAAAGATGATGGAAGTGGTGCTATGAAAAGAGTGAAGCCCCAAAACAAGTTTAATAGATGCACATAGCATAATCCCCAATTCATAAATGCATATACACAGCATTAATAGTAAGTAGGGCTACACTAATAACCGTATTTTAATACAAGCAGACATTCTCAGTGACAAACTAATAAATCCAAACATGAATCTCGACTATATTGTTTGCGATTGTGGTTGTTGAATAATTTCACACAACACTCAAAGAAATATTTAGGCCTTCATTTAAGATTTATGTATTTGAATTTCATATAAAATCCATTTGGATTATAGAGTTTAAACATTAACAAACCAATAAACTTAATGTGATGCATATTTGTCATTCATTCATAAATGAAACATGAAAAAAATCATGGCATAGTTCATTATTAACCAATATTAATGAAATAATCATATTTTCAATATGCATTTATTCAAATAGCTTAGAATCAGCATAAATCTGTTCATATATCTGGCAATATTATGCCCTTTTACAAAGTCTTGATTTTGTTGTTGGGCTCTACTATAATAGATTTTTATGCTTGAATGTTCAAAATCCCATATTCAACATTGTTGCAGCTCCTCTTTTCCCAGTCTGTCAGTAACGCTCTGTTTAGTTCCTGTCTCTATGAAGCCCCTCCTTCTGAAAAGCATAATATACTCTGATTGGTCAGCTGGACCAGTGCGCTGTGGTTGGTGAACCACTTCAAGTGTGTTTGGGAAATGTCACGAGCCTTACCATAACCGCCAGGTTCAACACACTACTAACTAGCTCAACCAGGCACCGCCCCTTTATTTTAGGAATATTGTGACGTGTTCATTCCCAGAATAAAACTCAAGACTACAACGGAGGCGTTTCAGGGAGTTCAGAAACAGTGACACTGATATAGAGAAGAACTCCTGCTGGAGGGACTTTGTGCTTCGGACCTTTGCAGAGCTTTTTTATGCTCAAACACCAACACTTCACACTAACGAAAGATGAACATGAAAAAAACAAAAGCATAATAGGACCCCATTACATTTATTCAGTTATAAAGTATGGCTAGCTGTGGGACAAGCAATATTTAATTAGTTAAAATGTAACAGACATATTACCCATGTTTCTTAACCACTTCATTTATGTATGACTGACAAATATGCATCACAATATGTTTATTAGTTTATGTTAAAACTGTAATCCAAACTAATGGAAACTTCAGATGCAATTAAAGTTTGTAAATATTACATTAAGGCCTAAATAAGTTTTGAGTGTATAGGAATTTATTTTTATAATTCTGATATAAATGTAAAAAAATTAAATTCTCAAATGAGAACAATCATGATTAATAATAAATAAATATTATCAATTGCCACTTTTGTCTTATTTAAACATTTATTTATTTTCTTTTAGCATTTGAATAAGTTGTGTTTGCTTTGTTGCAGGTAATATTAAATGTTGATTTTAATGTGTTCATTTTTGTAAAGCACTTTGGGGCAACGTCTGTTGTTTGAAAATGTGCTATATAAATACAGTTGCTTGCTTGCTAATATTTCTGTAGATCTGCAGACAAGATCATTTCAATGAAAGTTTATGTGTATGATGCCACATGGACAGTAACGGCAAGCAGTAGATTTTCAAACAATCTTGAAATCCGATTCGGAAAACAGCCCCATTTACATTTGGTATTAAGATCTGTCCCAGGTGATCCAATTACAAGTGGTGAGTGAAAGATACGGGTGCAAACAGGGGCTTAATTGTGTTATGGTCAAATAATTGAAACCACATTGCATAATGCATCCTGATGCGTCCCAGATAACAGTGAAGGACCGCCTACTCACCTGTCAATCAATCAGATCGTACAAAATGTCTATTAATATCAGGTGTAAACAGGACTGAATGCATTCAGAAACTCTAGTGTGAAAACGCCCTTGAATTCAGCATGTGTGTGAAACTCATTAGGTAAAAACAGAGTAACAGGATCAAAAGTCACCACACCATTTCAGAAAACAAGAACCGTTTCAAAAACATGCTCATTTCTGAACACTGTTTCTGTGTGTGCGGGTTTAAAAAACAGATACATGCAAACAACTGGAAATAGTGACTGTAAAGACATCAAAACCACATGAATTCCTTCACCCACTGCAGCTGGTTGTTCCCAGCATGCCTACCTTGCTGGAAGATGGTCAGAGTAACAGAAGTGACCAGTTCAAACAGTGCTTTGATTGGGGGGAAATGATTTGTTTCGCTGGCAAATATGTGGACCATCTGCAAGAGAACAAAATTAAGCAAATGAAACTCCACAAAGGAAGCAGCACAGCACATGTAGGTTTCTGCAGAGTCTTTAAAATCAAATGTGAGACTTTTTAACACCTGCACAAATAAAATGAATACGATATGCCCATACAATCTCAAAATAAATCATGTATATCAGATTCTAAGTGAGGGACACGTTCAACAGTATTTAAACTGGGTCATTTATGTAGTAGAAATATGAAACTATTTTTGAATTTGGTGCCTTATAGACTGAGAAAAGCCAGAAAATGTATTTATGGCTCATGTGGATGAAAGACAACAACTCCCAGAATGCACTTGCTTCACTGCCCTACGAGGCCACTCCCAAGCCACGGCTACCGTTTATCACTTGCCCACCACGGCATCGCCCCCCCCGTCGTGTTCATTTTTATTGTAATAAAATAATTTAGTTCAGTTAGAGAACAGACACTACAACTAAAAACTGAACGTGTCTTTTCAATACAGTGTGAGCCGAACGAGAGTCGCAGCACAAACGCAGCAGGAGTCAGATTTCATTCATCATGAGAGCTGAGCTGAGCTAAGCACGGCATTCATTCATGGCCTCACAGTCATTCACGGTGTGTGTCCAGTCTGGCGCATTTTCAGTTCATGCCTATGGAAGCTTAACTTTCATAGGAATTCATTGAAAACACTCGCTTTGCTCCGCACCGCTCCGTTATGAATGCCCGAGCCGAGGAGCAGTGGCCGTGTGCATTTTACATTCTGTGAGTGAGATCCCACGTTTTCATGACTGAAAACATGCAGAACTAACTCCTACTACTGGCTGTAGTCTCTAGCCTCTGGCCAAAAAAGCCTCCGATGATGCAAAATGACGATATTTGTGTAATCTGAGGCTTTTTTCCAGACATAAAATACATAAATCTCTTGTCTCAGGGGGACATGAGGGGGGAAGCACAATCATTCGAATATACTACCGGGTTTCTACTGATACAAAGCTTAATACTAATCGCTGAAGAAACCCTTTAATTGATCGATAATGCATTTTGTTGATGTGTTTAAAGTAAGGCTGAATGTGCATTACTGGTAAAATGTATGCAACGAATGTGTTAAATAATGTTCTTTCTTGTGACACGGCAGCACAGAGAGAAGCTACACGAGTTTACACTGAACAGTCTATGTCTAGCGTGACTTTTCCGACATGATTGCGCAATCCGTGGTGAGCCACGCAAGATGAGCAATTTAGGTTAAAAAGTATATACAAATTTAATTGTTTTTGAAAATGACCGATGGTTTGGCTAGATAAGACCCTATTCCTCGTCTGAGATCGTGCAGAGCCTCTGAAGCCCTTCCTTTGAAACTGCATTGATTTGGACCTTCAACATTTTGTTTGTCATTGAAGTCTATGATGTGGAGAAAAATCCAGGAATGTTTTCCTCAAAAAACTTAATTTCTTTTCGACTGAAGAAAGAAAGACACGAACACCTTGGATGAGATGGGGGGAGTAAAATATCAGGGAATTTTCATTTTGATGTGAACTAATCCTTGAAGATATTTCAGATTTTTACAGCCTTAAACTTGATCAAATTGAACATTTTAAGGACCCGCGGGAACCCAAACATTACTGCCTGTATAAACATTAATTTGCCATTGTGTGTGTTGTGTACCTGGCGGGTTAAGTCCAGCGCAGACGCCTGCGGTATTGTACTGTACATCTGCCCCAGCATCTCACTCAGCTGAGACACCATGGGGGCAAAATCGTGGAGGAGAGTTTTCACAGACTTCTCAAAGATGGCGCACACCGCCTGAGAGAGAGCACAATTAAATCTGTCCTGCACACAAATACTGCTTCCATATTGAGGAATGACTACGGTACAATTTGGAGGTGATGCAGAATAAGGAGTTTAAAAGGAATCTCACCTCCACAACCTGCGAGTCATTCAGCCACTTACTGAGGACCGTCTGTATCAGTGCAAAGACTTGCTGGAGCACCACCACCACCTAAACACACAAAACACATTATATCTCTGACACACAGAAACGTCTGCGTCCGTGTGACCGCGGGGAGCAGGAAGGTGCTTACAGGGTTGGGGCCTGTCTGAGGCGGGGCTGATTTAATGGGCGGGGCATTCTCTCCTGACTCATCCTCCTGTTTGGTGATGTCCAGCGTGGTGAAGAGATTGGACAGCAGACCGAGGATGTGAATAATGGCCAGTTTATTCGAGGGGTTTGGCTGAAAAGAGAAACCAGGGTCAGATTGTTATTCGATATGTCTTTTCATTTTAAAGGGCCATATTTTACAATCAATTTACAATTAATATTTTGTCAAGGTTTCATGCCGTTATTTAGATGTGCATGGCCATTTTCCATCTCAAATCACACTTGGGATTAAACCGGCTGTTTTTGTTACTGTACTAGGGATGAAACGATTTCACGATAAACCACGATAAAATGTACTGAAGGTTAGTAATATCGTTTAAAATTTAATTATCATTAAAACCGCGTGTGATTATCACGATTTTGAAAACTCGCGGTAAATCTTGTTCAGTCAGCGTCAGTCTGGTGCAGGTGCAGCGCGCAAAGCTGTTTTTGAATGAAATGGAAGATGGCAGTGACAGCGCCGGGAAATTCAGCCATCTAAAAGGACCAAATCTGAGGTGTGGTCATATTTTGGCTTTTACAAAAGTCCTGAGGGAAACTTAATCGAAGATGGTCACCCTGTCTGCAGAACATGCCAGAAGAAAGTCGCTGCAATGGGGGAAACACTTCAAAACTACGAACGCAAGGCAAGTGGACTTTCACCTCAATACCAAAACTAAATAATAAATAATAACGTGAAGCGAACAAACAAATTCAGACAAGACTAGGGTGACATTTAAGGGATAATAATCAGGGCTTGACATTAACAACCGCCATTTGCGGGTGTATTTCGGCTGCACACTAACGTTAGCCACTTTGGCGGTTGAACTTATTATAGTCTTCTCAAAAGCCATCTGTTATAATCGTGTGCATTATAACCACTCACACGTGTTTCTATTGAGTTTATGAATGCAATGTCTCATAATCAGAGGCGTTCAGATTAGTTAGTTTTGTTCAGAGCGTGCTCTCACTCGCTGAAATCTGCACTCAGAGTGTGTGTGTGCTGTGTACGCAGGAGATTCACTCATCACACCGTGGTGGTTGACTGTTTTTGTTTTATTTCAGCAGCGAAAATAGTTTCAAACAAACACAGCAGAACCACAGCGCATCTGATATGACATAAAGCATAAAGTTGGCGAATTTAGGAACCGTCTCTAAAGTTACATACAACATTGGTAACGTTATACACATTTGAAACTTCAATAGCATTTGAAGAGAATGACAGTCATAAAACTGACTGTAAAGTGTTCATCTAGGTGTCAGGTATGATGCACACCTTTTGATATTTAATAAAATAAACTGTCAAATCATATGGAAATATGGATATAGGCTATGCAATATTTCACTAGGATACTGTTTGGGCTATTACACAAAATATTCTAGATTTAAATGCATCATAGCTGAACACAGATGAGAATATTGCTTGAATATATTTACAGAGATAATATTAGAGATTATATTTACACCAAATTATTATTATTTATGAGTTATGCGTTGCCATTGACGAGAACAGAATAGAATCTGGCTTAAAAAAGTGCATAGAACTGCTTGATTTATTTGTTGTTTGTTGATTTTCAAATATAAAACTTGTTGAAATATTTTAAGTGCGTGCATCTGCTCTCTTTGAACACTTTCATCTCATTTGAACAAAACCGTGATAATATTGATAACCGTGATAATTTGGGTCACTATAATCGTGATGTGAAATTTCCATACAGTTTCATCCCTATACTGTACTTTACTGTACATATTAGCATAGCTCAAACTGTTGTTCAGAGCTGAACGGCTTAAATTATTTTTAATGGCTTAAAATCTAATATGGCTTTGTGAGACAATAAAGAAATAGAGACTAAATAAATATTAGGATTGTAAGTGTACAGTTGTACTTTAAAATAAAACTGTTTTTCTTAAATATGTTAATCGAATTATTTCATGCAATTATTATTTACAATCATGTATTTATTAACGAGTACTATTGTTTTATAATTATACTGATATTATAGTTAACTAAAACCATACAAATAAAAATATTTTTGTTACTAAAAAAAAAATTATTTCATTTTAACTAGTTGCCAAGGGAACATTTATTATTTTTATTTAGTTTGTACTAAAATAACTAAAACTAAAGCTGAAACAAATAAATTAAATAATTATATAGACATAATAAAATCATAAATTAGATAGACGTATAATAAATTAATTAACCTATATAGAGGTATTACAAAAACCTAATAAAAATGACAAAAATAGTGATCTGTATCTAAAAATAAAATGAAATCTACAAATAAAAACTATTAATAAAACCATAATAGTATCTCAACGATACTGAAACAACACAGTGACATAGTATGTCGAGATATTTAACAGACGAGCAAGAAAAATCCCACAATATGAGCCCTTCAATCATGTCAAATAATGAGACTCGACGGGTGGGGTGGGCGTGTGCGCTCTGCGCCGGCACTCCCGGGAACATCAGCAGTAATTAAAGAGTCGTTAAACAACCATTAGGCCAACAGTCTAATTACTGCTGTTAGCTCCATGACAACAGCTCAGTGATTGGCAGAGAGGCAGAGCGAGTCGCTACACTGTCTTCCTTTCTTTATGACATCACACACAAGCACAAAAGGAAAGAGACGCTCAATTAAACATTTAACAAAGGCATCGGTGCACGCATGACCTTATCTTCAAAAGGTTAACCTGGAATAGCATTATACTTACCGCCTATTAAACAAAATACGTACCCATTAAGCCCATTAGTTCGTTTTAATAGTATAAATCATTCATGTAGAATTCAATTGACATGATGTCTGCTTCAAAAAGCTCATCCAATCAGATATCAGAACTATTTGTTTTATAAGGAATATGTGAAGAACTGTACACCCCAGGTCCTGTTTACTTTGGGTATTTTTAGCAGTTCAGTACTGACAGCAGCATCTGAAAATAACATCAGAGCGGATGCATGAGATCTGAGTGTTTAGAGGCAGCGTCTGTGGCCAGCAGGGGTCGCTGTGTGAGCGCCCCATCACAGCCTGTTTACGAAGGCTGATGTAATGTCTTTCTGGGAAGGACCAGACGGGGAGGAAAGGTATTAGAAATCGAAAGTCAAAAATAGACATGCAGCATGTAGAGAAAGACAAGATATGAAATAGAAGTGAAATGGGTTCAGATTTTCATGCACTTAATAAGATGCAAAATGAATACAATGCAAACGTATTTAGATGATCAATTATGGCGTTTGCTTATGGTTGCCAGGGCATTGCAATGTAGTTGCGCACTGAAGTGAGCCATTGTGATTTTATGGTTTCAATGGAAGTCGTGGGTTTTATTGCCCTTTTTTAATCTCAGCCGCAAGTCTAAACACTTTGAAAAAAGGTAAAGCTGCACATTTTTAGGCATCATTCATGTTTGTAGATATGAGACAGGGTGTAATAGTAATTCAATCGTTTTATTCCTTCCGTGATATCTTAACCTCCTTAGCCCTGGGACCATTTTTGGGGATTTTCTGAGTGGATTTGGCTAACCAAAATTAAAAATCTGGTGTCATTTTACAGGAAACCCTTCGAAGTTACATAAAACACTGCTAAAAGTGTAAAACATTTAAGTATGTGTTGTCTAAGCTGTAATACATTTTTCTGTAAAGATTTTTTTGGTTATAAATTCATTTTTGAAAGTGCGTAACCAGCTAGATTTCCACTAGATTCCAGAAAATACTGGAAAAATTTGTATATATATTAATAATATCAAAAAAATTGTATGCAAGATTAATACAAATGGATCTGAAGGGAGCAATATTACCTTTTTTATGTAATTTCTGCCAACCCAAATCTCTCCAATATACAATGGTATAAATGCAATATCCAAATGGTCACAAAATATTTTTTTTCCAATATTTGCTGCCATCTAGTGGAAACAGCCAAAACTGCCTGCAGGGTGCTAGAGCACACGGGGCCTGATATATTCACTTTCAAAAAAAACAAAAAAAAAAACAAAAAAATCAAAAAGCGCCTCTTTTTTGGGTTTATTACAACTCAGACAACATATACTTTAATGTTTATCACCTTTAGCAGTGTTTTATGTAACTTCAATAAAATGTTTCATGTAAAATGACACCAAAATTGTGTATTTAGAGACCACTGTATGTGGATATAGGAAGCTTTTCAATTTGGGGAGGCCAAATCCAGATGGAAATGGTCTCAGAGTAATTTAATGTAAATATCTTACATTATCAGGGTCCTTGGAGTTTAAGAGGTTAAAAGGAACGACAAATCCAATGTATTTATAAATCAACACTCAATTAAAAATGAGTTATATAATTTAAATTGCATATAAGACATACCAACTTTTTAATGATATGTATTAATTATATTAATTCATTGTTAAAATATAAACATTTAAACATATATAACATGCATAACGTTTTCATGAAATTTATTCAGACATACATTAAACACTGAAGACACCAGATCAAAATATAATATGTAATATAATGCATACATATTTAGGAAAAGGCTCTCTATAGTGTTCTTTTTTTTCCTAACTAATGAGTTTATAGATATTGAATGGCTTTCATGAGGTAAATGTACTGTTTTATTGATGTCTTTCCACAGTGTAAACCCCGATTGAGTGATTATATAAAACATGACATGTAATTTAATAAATGTCACCATTTCTGTCAACGATTTTGGGCCCTCAGAAAAATAAACAATTATTTTCAGCCGGATTCGAAAATTTTGGTGCACCACCAAAGAAAAAATGTTGCTCTTGACAACTCCGCACACAGAACGTGGGGAATTTCATGCATGAACTTCAGAACGAATAAGGTCAGCACTTATTCCATTATATCCAGGATGTTTTGGCAGTAAAAGAGAATGCTTGAAGGCTATTTTCAGTTATAGGTATCATTTTCAATTATACAACAGTTAATGCCAGTTTTATCAGATTTTACATTGATCCTGCTTCAGCTTTTTTTTGGCACTACTTCTATTTGTGCAGCAAAAATAGATCAAATATTGTGCTTGAAAAATGTCAGTTACTTAAAGGGATAGTTCACCCAGAAATGAAAAATTCTGTCATCAATTACTCGTCCTCATGTCGTTCCAAACACGTACATGAACCCGTTTGCTCATCGTCAGGACACAAATTAAGATCTTTTTGATGAAATCGGAGAGCTTTCTGTCCCTCTGTTTACGTTTAGTCTTTTATTCACATATAAACATTGATCAGCAGCCATAAACAGAAGCTCAACTGAACATGCTTGACGTGCCAGAACGAACCTTATTGGTTCTTGCTGAAGCTCAAATGTGCTGCGTAACACGAGAATGAACCTCATTGGTTCTTGCTGAAGCTCAAACGTGCTGCGTAACACGAGAATGAACCTCATTGGTTCTTGCTGAAGCTCAAACGTGCTGCGTAACACGAGAACGAACCTCATTGGTTCTCACATGTCAAGCGAACATGCAAGTTATGCGCGTGTTGCTGAATGTTTATATGTGAATAAAAGCCAGAATTCAATCTGTTCATCATATAAAGCGAGTCTCTTCAGCACGCATGTTCATATGGTTTAGTTTTACGATCTCATTATGACATTTTTAAAGCGTCACAGTGGTAGTTGTGTGGCTGTCAGTGGAGGGGCAGAAAGCTCTCAGATTTCATCAAAAAGATCTTCATTTGTGTTCTGAAGATGAACAAGTCTTACAGGTTTGGAATTACATGAGAGTGAGTAATTAATGACAGAATTTTAATTTTTGGGGTGAACTAACCCTTTAATATGAATCCATGCAAGCTCTTAGTAACATTAAGCCGATTTCTCCTGCGGTTTACTCCTCCAGCGCCCAGAGTAATGCCAATCTGTTCCTGCTGAGAAATGTTCCATCCTATGACACGCTCACGCAGACACAGGGTCTGTTCACACGCAACCGGGCCAAACGAACTCATGGATAAACAAACCCAGAGGCCTGAGAGGACGTCGGGCGAGCGGTTTAATGTCTTACCGTCTCCTCTGCTAGTTTCTCCAGTTGTTGGATGTACGGGGTGATCAGAGAATGAAGGTTCCTCAAGATCTCCTCCACCGGCAGTGCAGACAACAGAAAGCCCAGAGCCTGCATCAACCACATACACTGACTCGTCTAGAGAGAAAGAGAGAGATTGAAAAGAGGAGCATGTGTAATACCATGTTTTAACCAGGCGTGATGCATTTCCTAGCCTTGCTCCGCCCTCCTATATACTTCCGCTCAATTTTAATTTTCCTTCAGTACTCCGTCTGGGATTGCGGTATATTCTCTGGTTTTCTCCGGTCAAATTTTAACCAGTCCAATCAGCGAACAGAAGGAGTGGCTGAGAACGATGACGTTGATGTCGTGCACTAGTTTGAGATGACATACGTCACGACCAAACGTTAGCGATTGGTTATGGCAGATCCAGAGTGGCTCTGGGCAGATCCAATAGTTTTAAACTTCAACAGAGTACCCGCCTTCAAGGAAGTTAACGCTTGTCAATGGAGAGTGGCCAGACTCTCTGTACAAATGAAATGTAGGACCAGGCTATGCATTTCCAGCTTCAAGTATTGTTTTTGTCCTCACTGAAAGTGGAAAAGCTGTAGCCTAGAAATCTAGACACACCCTAGCGGCAGCAAATCTAATTTGCAGCCAGGGCATCTAGCAACTCTCCGTTGGCTTGCGAGCTTGAAAAACCAAACTCTAGTCAGGCCAATCACATCGTGTATAGAGTCGGTGGGCGGCTTAACATAAATGACACCAGAGTTGCGACGGTTTCGTGTGAATTCACTGCTACTTCCCTGCTAACAAAGAATGGCACTGAAGTCATTCTTAAAAAAGGAAGATGTGTTCGGAGTCGTGCCAAACGGATACGGCAAAAATGTAATTCATCAACTAGCCTCACCACTCACCACTGATAGCGCTCTGGTTGGTTGTAACGCTAACCTATTGCATGCAGAGGGAATTTGAAAGACAACAATTTTTACCCCGCCCCTCGGATTGAGCCCTGCCAATGGTGTGTTCCCAGACCCAACATCTTGACGTGGGTCTGGCTTGTCAGGCTAGAAAAGCTGTGCAAAGTGCCAAAAATCACTGCCAACCAGAACATATTTCATGCTTAATATACAATTATACAATCCTGTTTTTCCTCCCCCAAATATAAGACCTCATAAAAATTTAAAATGGTATAACAAATGTCACTTATCATTTTAAGACTTTTTATAACCTTAAATTGAATCAAATTGAAGTGAACCCGGGTTATGCAGAAAAGGATTTTTTTATTGCATATTCTAAAACTTAACATCCCAAAAGCAATTTCAGAGGCAGACCAATGTTTAAAGACAAAAAAAAAGTGTATTGATGAATTGTGCAAAATAACAAAACCGTATTCTGGGAGAAAATATGGTAATATTTTCGTTTAGTTAATACTATGTAAAATAGATTTTAATTTCAAAACGGTTGCCCACAAACGAAAAATGTACATTTACAGCTCTATGAAATCAGCTTTATCTGAGCAACACCAAATGGGTTGAATCATCAAAATAAATGCAAGCTCACCTTGTGGATCTGTTTAATAAGCACTTCCTGCATATAAGAAAAAAGGCAGACATTCAGAGGAGAAAAACTGTGTAAATTTGTCCCATATGTGATAGTACTATCATTAGAGCGTGTAATACCTGTGACACAGCAACTATATTGGTAGCGTACGGGGGCAGGTCGTATTTGCACTCTCTGCAGATCTTCTTTAGTGTGGAGACGCTGGAAACAGACAGGTCTGGATTGCCCAAAGCCTGCAAAACCAGTGGCAGAACGCTGCTCAGCATCACCGGATGATCCGCTAACCACTCCGCCAACGCTCCTTCAGGGAGAGACGTAATGAGTAAATATCTGGGCTGGAACACAAAACTGAGTCTGTGTGGGAAAGTAATGTGTAATTGTCTGGTCTGGACCAAAGTGTGTGAAAACAAGTGTGTGTAAATTGTTTTAGATGACAAATGACATTTTCCTAAAACATAGAAATGGCACAACGACTGGTTATAATGTACCAGCACCAATATGCAAGCACACACCGATAGTGAACATGACCGTGTCGGCCAGCTGGACGTTGTTTATGTTGATTCGTGGAATGAGTCCAATGAGTCCTGGGATGACGTCAGAATAGTTGACATCTATCGTTTCGGCGATGGACTGGAATCCGTACAACAGCGCTTCGGTATGCTGGAACAAAATAGATGAATTCCTGTTAAAAAAAGCCATGTAGGGCTGCAAAAGTTGGGCTGCGTTTTTCTGATGAAAATTGCAATTGCGACTTATACTGTTTTTTTTTTTTAAGCTCCAGGTTTGCTATTTTTTTGTTTTAGAGGGCTGCACAATTTTTAGATTATATGCAATTATAGGCAATTTTGTGATTATATATCACTATGACTAATAAAATAATAATAATGACATATTACATATAATTACAATTACATATTACTAAATGAAAATGTTAAACAAAATAAGAAATATTATTGTAAAATGAGTATTTAAGAAAAATATTACAATAATTTTATTTTACAGAACTAATACTTATTTACAGTAATACTAACATTTATAATGTATTATATTTTATATTAACTCTTAATTTCTTCATTTTCAAATGTTAAACAAACAAATTTTTATTTTGGGGGGAAAAAACGCAGGGAGCCCTTAAAATCATCTTCTCTTTAGTTGACAACATCCACTTTATAAGTGCAACTCATTACATGTTTGGGGAGATGATTGGCGTATTCAAAAGCAACCCAAACCCAGAGCGGATGCAGAGATGAGTTTATGAGGAGCTGCATTTTCTGTGAACCGAGCCGCTCGGAGACACTGAAAGCACCAGATCATGAGCTGCTCTTGTGTAAAAAAAAAAAAAAAAAGTCACAGAGCTGACCTTCACTCTTAAACAAGAAGCATATATTTAATTTAATGAAAATCAAAGAATTTGCCAATCCATAGTTGCACGAAGCCATATCAGTTTCGGCTTTATTTTAATGAATCGTGCAGCCCTAGCAATGTGCCCCTTTGCATTGTTTGTTTAATAAAACAGCAAAAACAATTCAAACTGAATCCATTCTTTTCGGACCTGCCATGTTGTTGTTTGTTCCGTGTTGGTGAGGAGTCGCCCCAGTTTTTCGTACAGGTTACTGAGTAATTCGGCTCCCAGCATCTCATAGACGTACATCAATGTGTCAGATATATCCACCCTAAAAGAGTAAAACATCACCGAAATGCATTATTTTATCAACCCTTCACTCCTTAAAAAAAGTAACAAAAAACACATTATGTTGATATTCGTTTGTTTTTCTCAAAGACAATCATTTTTCACCCAAAAATGAAAACTACCCCATGATTTACTCCCCCTCAAGCCATCCTAGGTGTGTATAACATTCTTCTTTTAGAAGAATACAATCAGAGTTATATTAAATATGTCCTGGCTCTTCCAAGCTTTATAATGGCAGTGAATGGGAGCCCAAAATTTGAAGCTCAAAAAAGTGCATCCATCCACTATAAAAGTAATCCATACGGCTCCGGGAGGTTAATAAAGGCCTTCTGAAGCAAAGCGAGGGGTTTGTGTAAGAAAAATATCCATATTTAAAACTTTATAAAGTAAAATATCTAGCTTCAGCCAGATCTCCTTCCGTATTCAATTTATGAAGAAAGTGTAACGCCTCTCGCATTTCAAAATGCTTACGCTACGCCCTTACGCCTTTAAATCAAAAATATTTAGCTACACACATATTAAATATTTAAGTATTCAAGTATTATTAAATGTTTATATTATATGTTATTATACTAAATATGTAAAGACATTTTATTTGTGAATTATATTATTTAAATATGTAATATTTAATTTTGCACATTCTGAATAAGAACAGCAACATTGTCTGCTGTGCCAATTCAGCAAATCCAACATGAAACTGCTGAGTGTAGAAGAAAATGTTACAACAGGCCCATGAGAATATGAATATCACCACACACACACACACACACACACACACACTGACCTGTAGATCCTGAACTGCTCCTTCTCGTCTGATGACCAGGAAGCATACTCCTCGTCCGTGGGGAACTGCGCTTTGTGCAGCAGAACGTCTACGAGCTGGAAATACACGGGCCTGTAGACCTGCAGATACACGGCCTGCTTCTCTGCCTCGAACGACATGATGTCATCCTGAAACACACAAAGTTTATAGTTGTTAATATTCTATTTCTAAATGGAGAAATCCAATGGAACATTTATAATCTAATAGTTTTGCTGCTGGATTTAAACCTATAAACATAGCCATAAATTATTCAGCTAATGTGGACTGTAAAGACAGGCAAGGACACAGGCAAAGGACATTCCTGAATATTCAACACGTGACACACACTGCAGTAAACACATAGCACAGGAGTATATTCAGATACCGTGTGAAGGACGGTTCAATGTCTCTAACAGACTCTCCATCACTGCTGCAGTTTTACACACAAACAAACAAACAAACAATAAACCTCCACTAAAGACAATAGTGCAGTCAACAAAATACAAGTAATAAAGGCCTAGAGATTTCATTACAAACATCTTCGTTTGTGTTTCGAAAATAATCTAAAATCTTACGGGTTTGGAACGGCATGAGGGTACGTTTTTTGGGGGAAATTGTTTGGGTGAACTATCCCTTTAAATCATGTCAGTATGGACAGGTAACTGAAGTCAAAGTCATTCATCATTCAATAGCAAGTCCTAAACTGACATTATGGGCCCAATTTTAATGATTTGAGTGCATGGTCTGAAGTGCGCTCAAATCATTAAAGGGTGTGTAGGGTGTGTCCGAATCCACTTTTGCTAGTTTAACGACGGAAAAAAATGTTGGCGCGCCCAGCGCATGGGTTGCCCCTATTCTCCTAATGAGTCATGGATGTGTTTTGGGAATAAGAGTCTCCTCTCCCATTCCCTTTAAAAGCCAGTTGCACTTGCACCATGACAGATTCGCTATTTACATGGTGGAATTTGCGAGTGGAAAGATTCTCCAAAGAGGAATCCTTTTATTTTTAATATTAAAAAATGTTTGTGTGCTGCTGCGCATCCCTGTGAGTAATAAGCAGAGTGTACGCGTGCTGTGGACCCGCCTATAGATGCATATTACCAACACGCTCTTTAAATAATACAAAAAATGATGCACCATTGACTTTAGACCAGGTTTCAGTTGGTTGACGGCGCAGTCGTTTTCAGTTCCTAAAAATAGCAACGAGCCAACAATGTGTCTGAACGAACACACCTCGTTTCCAGACCAGCACGCCCATGGGCACAAATGCATTTGCTATTTAAACAATGTGATGCAGGACATGAAAATGAAAACTGCGTCAGGCTGAAGCTAGCAAAAAACACTTGCGTCGCGCCTAGGGCCGCATTGCACCAGGTGAATTATAGGGCCCTATATCCGTTTTCTGTGTGAACTTAAGACTTTAATTTGGACAATATGCGTCTATCCATTTATCATTTGTGGGGAAAAGGCAGTAATTAAACGGTGCACCCGCTCACTACGGAATTCACTGAACAGATACATGCACACTGTAGGTAGAGACGCAGTGTGTTTTAAGATCTCAGCAGTGATGCCCACCTGTAGTGTGTACCAGAAGGTGAGTGTGAGAGAGCTGGTGGTCTCGTTGACAGGGTAGTGTCCGGGGATGCCCGTGCAGAACATGATCATATTCACCAGTGCCAAAAAACTCTGCCAGTGCTCCACCTGCTCCAACAGAGCTCTGATAGAAAAGAGCAGAAGAGACCTTCATCACACCAGCACTACGTCAGATCAGAAAATCTTTATCATTAGGGATACACAACATATTGACCATTCCAGTATTAATCTATATACAGGCCTTGACATTAACACCGCCAACCAGACAAATGCGGGTGTATTTCAGCAGTGGCGTGTAACGCAGCCACTTCTACTATAGCCACTATCGCTGGGTATTGACACACATTTCACTATTCGATTCGATTTCCATTCACAAGCTTTCGACTCGATTACTGTGGATATATATCACTACATGGCTAATAAATGTAAATGTAACTAATGCTCACTATCAACTAGTCAGTTGGTACTACATGACTAGCCTATAATATTGATGATTAAAATGAACTGATTTAAATACAAACAAAAATTACACTCAAGGATGTTTTTATAATAATAATGTTATAATACTAACTTTACAATTACATAATCATATTTCTACTCCAATTTGTTTTTTGAAATATAAACATTTAAATGGTGGCTGTCATAAAAACTTGACAGATTTATTCAAACATGCATTAATATTGAAGAATATGAAAAATTATAATGAATAGCCTAGCCTATATAATGTGGTGCATATATTTATTAAAATGCTCCTCTCTAGAGTAAATTTTTCTAGCTGACTAACAAGTTTATGGAAACTGGATATGTTTTTTCTGAGGTAAATGTGACATTACATGACATTGTTCACAAGCTGCTTTACTGATGTGTTTCCCCGGTTGAAACACTGATTGAGCGATTACTTGTGAGGTGATAAGGATTTCAGTACGTTGTACTCTATCTTTTAACATACCTTCAGATGCTCATTAATTTTTATTTCATGCTGTAACTGCTATTTAAGTGGAGGAGATGATCCGTTCACATGAGCTGTGCGCTGCCACTTCTCTTGAGCTGAGCTACTGTGATCTGTCACACCACATTAAACAGCACCAAAACTTGTTATTTTATACATTTCGTAATAAAATGGACGTAATTTGATATCTGAGACTTTGTTTCATATCAAAAGCATTAAAGCACAAAGATTAATGCAATTTATTGGATGGGAGGGGCTCTACAAAGTTCTGTTCATTCATCAACTGAAAACAGGATGACTAATCGTTTCTTGGGATTTAAGAACCGATATCGGTTCACAAAAATCAGAATCGAATAAAATCGAGAAATCTATATTTTTTACCCAGCCCTAAAAGCCACTTTGGCAGGTTAAATATGAGATGTATATATACATTTTTCAATTGTAGTCTTTTAAAAAGGCATCTGAAATAATAAACTAAAACTTTTTCCAATACATATTGATACTGAAATATCTGAACTGCTTCCAGTACTCATTTTCAGCAGAATAGATGCCGCTTTCTCTCGCTCTCTCATCTCTCCGACAGCAAGTATCATACAAACCTGCCTCCCCTCTCTCACTCGTTTCATTTGCTCCTGATCAATATTGTTACAGGTACAGGGCTTGAATTTCGCCGTGGTATTACGTGGACTGCGCATAATTTTACTCATTCCCACAGATTTTGTGCTCACACCCAAAGTACGACACATATAGCTGCCTCTCAGTATTAAATTGAGTTGTTTTCGCTGCTTATTGCACTTAAACAGTAAATACACAATACACAAAAATAATGTCAATTATCGGTATTGGTGAGTATTCGCGTAAACACAGTCAGTTCTGTTTTAAGTGAACGTAAACAGTTGAGAAAGAAAACATGTGTAACAGTATAATAGATCTGTGCGTCCGGTCTTAAAGTGATAGCAGCCTAATATTCCTGCTGCCAAGTTTTGAGATAATATAAAAAAATATCTATGGCAGTTTTTCCCCATGGATCCTATGTCAAAATTTTGGCCAGTGAGAACGCTGAGTGGCTAATAACTTTGGAAAACCACTAGCCACAGTGGCTGGTGAGCAAGCAAGTTAATGTCAAGCCCTGATTATATATATTATATATTTGTGGACAGTAAGATCTTTTTCTTTTCTTTTTTTTTTAAATACACCTTTATTCAGCAGAGATGCATTAAATTAATCAAAAGTGACAGTAAAGACATTTATAATGTTACAAAAGATTTTTATGGATGTTTATATAGGTCAATTATTGGATTGTTTTTTATAATTAATAACATCTAATTAACACAAATTACCAGCCTTATAAAGGTTTCACCTTTTCTAATGGTGTACTATTCCATTTCTTTATTATTTGTACCTTGAATGATTCTCTCCCAGAGAGACGGCGATCCGACAGATGCCGTGTGACGTCTCCATGTCTCCATTCTGTACGGCGTCTCGCAACTGTTCCTGTAGCTGTAGCACCTGCGGCACCAGCTTCAAGAGTGTGTTCACGTATCTGAAACACACGGACACAAGCCACAACATGAAACCACATTAGCAACACATTTAAAGCTTCACAATTAACCTTTTTTGTTTGAAACTTAAAAAGAAAATTAAATAAGGAAGGAACAAGTACATCATAAAACCATCTTCCAAACTAGAGGTCGACCGATAGTGGATTTTTACAGATACCGATAACTAGGTTGGATCGCATTTGCCGATAACCGATTAATCGACCGATAGTTTTTAAAATGGATACTGGATAAAAAAACATAATTAAAACAGTGCTGAACTTTGAAAATTTGCTTAATTAAAACATATAAATATGAATATTAAAATGAGAGGTTCTAACATAAATTCTTCAGAAAATAATTTAAACATTAAAATATTACAGGTCAAATTTGTTTCTTTACCTATAATCTAGAAACATGCATGTACATTTCACAGGTAACACTATGCAAGTCCCTATGCAACACGGATGTGTTAGCTTACATGAACTATATGCATTATGCATACATTTTTACAGCATGTATTAATATGAGCAATACAATTGTACCTTGATCATTCATGTTAGTTCATAGTGCATTAACCAAGGTTAACAGATACAAATTCAAACAATTTAATGTTGAAATTAACATACTAACGATGAACAATACTTCCACAGCATTTATTAATCTTAGTCAATGTTACAAATTGAATATTATTGTAGTGTTACCATTTCATACAAATCCAAACAGTCTGCTTTTTTAGAAAGAGATTATCTAATAAAAAAAAGAAATTTGCTTCTGCTTTGTTTATGTTTCTGTCGGCAGCATGACGATACAGTTTGTACTGTGTAATAACAGCGCACCCATCTCTGCCGCTCCAGCAACGGACGCAACACGGAAAAACTATCGGTGAGGATTTTTGCAGATAACTGATTGTTCCACCAATCAACTATCGGTGCCGATTAATCGGCAAAACCGATGAATCGGTCGACCTCTATTCCAAACCGTGTTTTGCCTCACCCAAAGTCACTATGATAAGCCTATAATTAATTATTATTTATATTTTAGAACTCTCATGATGGATTTCCCGAAAAAAACTGCATACTTTCATCATTTACCCACACGTTAGTGCTGGAGTACCGACCGCGATACCAAGTCGGTACTGAAATTTAAAAAAATGTGACGTTTTAAACGCTGTTGAGCTGGAATCCCAAACACACATATGCGGGATAGTAATCTGATCTGGTAACTAGTAAGAGTTACCAGATCAGTGGGCGAGGCCATACACATAGGGGCGGTTTCCACTGCGTTACCTGATTTGGCCATGTCACAGTGTGGGTAGGGTTTAGGGGTGGGGTTCGGGTGAAGGGGATAATTTTCAATGCGTGATTTAAAAACTCATCAGTTCGAAAACACCCATAAATTTAGAAAAGCCCACTTTTGTTCCACAGAGACCTCATACTCCCACTGACTGGACCCTGTGCTCACGCGCTCATCGGACGTGTCTGTGATTGGCTACAATGATCAACGCACGGGAGCTTTTATAAATTGTTTTGAAAGCGGGAGTGTTTGAAAGCACAAGTAGGCGTCAACCAGCGGACCGGTAGACTGATAGACACTTGCATTCAAACGCTCCCGTGTGCATCTGTGTAAACGCTCTGTGAAAAGCATCATTGATGAATATTTACAGCATGTTTTTGAAGTGCTGATCATTGTAGCCAATCACAGACATATTTTATGAGCGTGTGAGCACAATGGGCAATCAGAGGTGTTTACGTTTCCTCTCAACAGCGCTCAAAGCGTGACATTTTTTTACATTTTAGTACCAACTTGGTATCGCAGTTGGTACTTTTGATAACACTATGTCATATGTGTAAATAAAGGAAAAAAGGCCAGGACACTACTTGTAGCCACAACAACTGAATCTTGAACCGAAAAGAGTTTGCAAGCAGAAAGGGAAAGTGACAGTAATAAAACACAAATCGACATAGTTTGTATTGCATCAGATTGCTGTCCACTGACAATGAACATGCAATTGTTATGTTGGCAACAATGCCAATCTCTAAACCAGTTACTACTTTGCCTAAATATAGCAAAGTTATAGATTCCACCGTTATCTGATATGAATTGCAGTAATTATGTCAGCATTGCCAAACTTTTGTACTGACATTTTAAAACAAAGGATTTCACCAAGTCAAAACAAACACAAAAATCGAGATATTCGCACTGAGAAGTCGATCATCTGTAGCCATGAGCACATTGGCGCGCCTCAAGCCATCAGATTAATTTGTGCAGAAGAGCAAAGCCAAATCACAACCCACATAATTACCAAAAAATTGCTGGAACTTAGTTTTATGCTTCACTCGCTAGAGGGGCTAAAGTTACACAGTATTGCTTTAATCTGTCATAATTTACTCACCCTCATGTCGATCCAAATCCATAAGACATTCATTCATCTTCAGAACATAAATGAAGATCTTTTTGATGAAATCTGAGAGATTTCAGTCCCTCCACTGAATGTCTATTCAACGATAACTCTGATGCTTCAAAACATTCATAAAGAGAATGTAAAATCAGTATATATGAATCGAGTGGTTTAATACAAGTCTAATCAAATCGTAATTGTGTTATGTTGAGGTATCAGAAAATATCATATAGCTGGCTAAGAGAATCAATGTCGGATTGTATCGTTACAAAATGTCCGATTTATACCCCTAATAAACATTGATCCACGAATAGATCCATTTGATGGGTTTGGAACGTCATGAGGTTGAGTAATAGATGACAGAATTTTCTTTTTTGGGTGAACTATCGCTTTAGAGAGTAAATAAGCTCAATTTTGGTTCATGTTGACTTCAATGCTAATACCTGACCATGATAACACAAATGTACTAAACGAAAGGTTTATTAATGCAGTAACTTCATGTGATGATGTTTTGCTGTACATTTAGAATGACTAATTTACTTCTAAACACATTCCCATAATGCTCTCTTGACAAACGCACAACGCTAACTTTTATCTGTACAACGTACAGTTTCTCTTCTCTTCTCAAATCATCACGCTCTCCTCATTTGCGGTTACCTCATACCCACATAAACTTCTGTCATGTTCCTCACCCATGCTGCCATCTCAGTGCTTCTGGAACAATCTGTCCTCCCTCTCCCTCTCTCTCTCTCTCTGTCGCTCTCATCCTCCTTTTGGTGTCAACAGCAGGAAGGACACACGAGTGGAAATGTTAACGAGGTACGGACAAAGAAAAAGTATGAACACCAGCTCATTACTGTCTCGTCTGAGGCTCAGTGCTCGACAGACACATCAGAGATCATGGCTCTGTGGCATTAAAGAGCGCTTCATTAGGGCAAACATCCTAATGAAACTAAAATCTACAGCGACACACCCTTAAACACTCATCTATTAGGTTTTTTCAGATGGAAGGCAAAAAACTTCTTTTTTTTTTTTTTTACATGTCTGAGTCAAACAATTGCAAGCTGCGAGCAGCAATTATCGGGGCTCAAGCATTTAAGGCCTTTAAGCACATGCATAAAAATATTTTATGTTTTATTTAGCAAGCATGTAACCGCATGTAACCATAAATGGTCAAAAACATTTACAGCCAATACAGGGAATTTACAGGGAATATTTTAATATGGTTTGTAAAGGTTATAGCACCACCTCTTTCACGATCTCCACCACTTTTGTGCCCATACATATGCGTGTAAAATGTAGTGTAAATATCTCGTTTAGTTTTGATGTTATAGACACTTATATTTATGAGAGCATAACATTTTTTTTTTTTTGACATTTGGCCATTATTGCTTAGCTAACGACCCATGTTTTCGAATTTCCTGCGGTGGATTCGTCTCGATCAGACTAACGGTTTCGAAGATATTTCCAAAAGTTTTTTAAGCGCTAAATCACACTGTTGCACAAACCATAAGGCGAAACCAGAAGTCTAAGAAGGAGTCTAAGAAGGTGACTCCTGTGAAAGCACTGGCTCAAAACTTCTCAGGCTCCTTGTCAACAGATGCTCAAAATTAATTGGCTGATGGAGACCATGTCTTTTGAGATATGCCAATGTCCTCATAGACAAACTGGACAAAGACACTGCATGCCAATTTTCAAGTCAATCGGACTAACGGTTGAGTGGTTATAGCCATTTTTTCCTTTTTATAGCGCCACCATGTGTGGCCAGTTGCCGTGTCCTTTTTAACGCGACCACAGAATGAGCTGTTACATAGGTGTGCTGAGTTTGGCGAAAATATCTAATTTCGTTCACGAGATATAGCCATTTTAGTAAAAGCGGCTCCTCCCACTTCGAATGTTCTGAACCAAAATTGCATTTTTTTTGCTAACTATTGACAATCAGACTCCAGAGAATCTTGCTACACTGGTTTGGATCCGTTCGGGCCAAGAACCGAGGACTATAAAAAACTATTACAAAATCTGTTGACGGTTTAGAAGTTATGAGCCATTTCGTACTTTTGACCACTGTAGAGTCCCTATCGGGGGGAGCCTTGGTGACGGTGTCGGTGTGAGTACTATCAGCCCTCAACGTTTCAAGTCTCTACAACTTACGGTTTGGTCTGTCCAATCATTTTTTAGGGGAAAATGCTTATCCTTTGAAAATGTTAAAATTACAATAGGGTTTTAGCGTCACACTTGAACCCCTAATAAATCATTACACCTCCAGCAATCTGATGTAATTAACAAAAACATTTGTTGAAGATTACGTGACAAAACAGGATCAAATGCTCATTTCCTCTGAGACTATGCTAAATGAGGCGATATTACACAGAGTGTGATGTAATATGATGATATGATAATAGTCTGTACGATATACCAAAGAGATGTTTCACAATACGATAGGGCTTGTTTTCTTCATTTAAACCGGTTTCTGCAGTGCTGAAGGACAATAATGGCTGCCAAGCACACACTAAACAACACTGAAGGATCTCATGTTTTTTTTAAAGGGGTCATATCATGGAAAAGATTATATTTCTTGCTCTTTATTTAAAACAAGTATGATACTGATGTAGTATGTAAAACCAAGTTCTGTTCCAAAACCCACGTTGGCAGCATTTAAAGGCATTTCAGGCAACCAACCGTTCCAAAAGGCAGGCTGAAACCTTATGCTCACTCAGAGACACAAGATTCTGTCCAAATTCTAATGCAGTATTGTACACATCCTTCACAGATGAAGCAAACACAGAATGCACACATTGCACATTAAAGGGGTGGTAAACCACGATTTCACTTTTCTAACTTTAGCTAGTGTGTAATGTTGCTGTTTGAGCATAAACAACATCTGCAAAGTTACAACGTTCAAAGTTTAAAGCAAAGGGAGATATTTGCTTTTAAAGAAATCAATTTCTAAGGACTACAGCAAACGGCCGCTAGGGACTACTACACATTCCTCCAGGGTTGCTGACATCAACAGCCCCAATATTTACATAAACCCCTCCTCCGAGAATATGAAATAAGGGGGGGGCGAGGCCATTTTGTATCGCCGCGGGGAATAGTTGTTGTGGTAGGCTAGTTAGTAGGCTGGAGTGTTGTTGCCTATGCCGACGAAACGCTGTTATTTTCATCCGGATTGCAGGTCCACTTTGTTCAGCCTTCCTAGGGACGGGGGTGCGTTGCAATGCGTTTAACATACAACATGTTATATGCATGCGTGTATGAGACAGAGGGGAACACGGTCGCATTTGCAGCAGATATATGCTGCCCATCATAAATCAAAGCACGAGACAGACAGGGGTCGGAGGAGAAGACCAGAAAATGTGACATAATGGACAAGATTCGTCTGTATTTGCAATACACAAGCCGCGGTTCAGCTGCGCAAGACAAACACTACCAGTGTGAATGCATGACGGGCGCGCGCGGCTCCCGCTGCACATTTCACGGAGGAAAGCTTCCACAATCTTTGCGAGTTCAATGCAGGATTCGCACAACGGCTTGTCCTGAAAGATGGATTTAAAATCAGAAGCTGTTTACGGGCCACAACCTGTAAGTGATTTATTTTTCGTCGATGTGTTTTCCTGTAACAGTTCATATTGTTAATTGGCTTTATGCCCAGCTGCACTACTTCCTGAACTTCAGCCAGCTCCTTTGTTTCCTGTCTGTCATTATTGGACAAACTGATTAATCCAGGTGTGCCTGACCTCTGTAGTCACAACAACAATAATCAGACACACCTGGATTAATCAGTTTGTCCAATAATGGCAGACAGGAAACAAAGGAGCTGGCTGAAGTTCAGGAAGTAGTGCAGCTGGGCATAAAGCCAATTGTACGTTGTAGCAAGGAAGTAAACATGACAACGCTCATTTGGCTCTGCAAATCAGTTTGTTAAATGCTCATTCATACTTAACGTTATCTGACAAACACCTAACGTTACAAACTGTTTTAAATCTCAACAGCGAACTTGGCATTAGTGTAAATTATTCTTTGATTAGAGCTTTTATGTGTTGTTTATCTACAGGCATGCTAAACATGGTTCTGTGTTTGATTTGGACACTATAGTAAAGCCAATGTTTAGTGTTCGTTCTTGCGACAGATATTTGGCAAATCGTTCTAAAAATACAAAAGTAACAGTGCCATTCAGTAGCGATCACTATAGATCCACAGTCTTTACTCTTGAGGACTGAACAGGTTCTGCTCGATCATCTTCACTAAAATTGTCTGGCTCTGATTCGGGCTCAAATTGGTATGGTTTTATTGACGCCATTGTACTACTCAAAGCACATGCTACCGGTAAAGGTAAGGGGCGTGACGTTTCCGACAAACGCGCACTAGGCGGTTAGCGAATCACAACACACTGGGCCAGCTAACCAATCTGAGCCCATTGCGTATTTTTGAGGGACTGGCTTCATAACAACCCGGAAACCATCAGACCGTCAGGCAGGACATAATGGACATAATAATGCAGGACATAATAATGCAATTTTTTAAAAACGAAGCATGAACACGTTACAGTGCACCCCACAAACACAATCAAGCCTTCGAAAGAATGTGTTTTACCACCCCTTTAAAACATCATCTAAGATGAATGACACATTTCATTAAATAGTGAAATTAATGATTACACTTCAATCTATTTATTGCATAAACATGCTCATTTTCAAATCCTGCTTTCCATTAATTTATTATATATTAAATATCTTCTGCTTGGCATTTTGTCATTTCATGCCGTGCAGCTTCTCTTTTTTCAGTGTGCTATAGAAATTTCTAGTCAATGGAAACTTTGAATCTTTTAAGTCGCACTCAACAATGAAAGGCTGGAAAATGCGAAGAAATTGATACTTCTGCAAGGATGCATTAAACTGATAAAAAAAAAAAAAAAAAAAATATATAATGTTACAACGATTTCCATTTTAAATAAATGCTGTTCTTTTCAACTTTCTATTCATCAAAGAATCCTGAAAAAAGTATCACAGTTTCCACAAAAACATGAACATTTTAACAGTCTAACAGTGCAAGTGAACTTAGGGCGTGTCCAAATCCACTTTTGCTAGTTTAACGACAGGAAAAATGGTCGATGTGCCTAGCGCATGGTCCAAAAGGGTTGAGTCATGGGTGTGTTTTGGGTGTAACGTGCAATAAACCAATCGTTCTCTCATCTCCCATTCCCTTAAAAAGACAATTGAGCTCACACCATGTTGGATTCGCTATTTACATGGCGGATTTTGTGAGCGGAAAGACTGAACGTTTCTCCAGAGAGGAATCTTTTTATTTTTTATATTTAAAAATGTGTGTGAGCTGCTGCGTGTCCCTGTGTGTGTGTACGCGTGTTGTGCACCCGCCTGTAGGCACATATTACTAACGCGCCCTATAAATAAAATATACATAAAAAATACTGGTCAATGGCGCAGTCGTTTTCAGTTCCTCAAAATAGCAACACGCCAACAATGCACCTGAACACACCTGGTTTTCAGACCAGCATGTCCATGGGCGAACTGATGGGCACGAGTGCATTTGCTATTTAAACAACGTGGAGCAGGACGTGAAAATGATAACTGCGTCAGGCTGAAATTGGCAAAAAACACTTGCGTAGCGCCTGCCGCCACATTGCACCGGGTGTATGATAGGGCCTACTGTTTTTAACATTGATTCATAGTTTTCAGTCATGTGACTGTCGTGGAGCCTTGGAGGGCAAAACCGCCATTGAACTTCATTGAACTGCAGCACAAGCCTGTCAAATTTCCATCTTAAAACAAATTTGTTGATATGGGTTTTATTTTAAATAGAGTTGTTGCACCACTTAATTTTAAACAGATGAATTAAGCAGTAAAAACGTTCGAATTATAGAGCTGGCGGAGGGTGAACTGACACCAGGCTAAAGAATCCTTATTTGTGCAACCCACCCTTATTAATAGTAATGTACTAAAACAGTAATATTAAAAGATCAAATTAAGTTTACACCTTTTTGATGATGCATACTATATAGAGGCGAGTAGATGAGCCAAGAATATGAACGCAACACGTTTTGTTTATAATAGGTTTTGATGGGGTAAAAAACGCTTAATGAGAAACCTTGTGTTGCATTAATATTGTGTTCATCTGCTTTCCTGTACAAAGTATGCATCCTCAATAAGGTGTATTGAATTTGTTCTTTTAATATCAATGTCTTACTTCATTAATACTGACTACAAACCTGGTAAAAATGACTGGCAGGCAATGGAGGAAAGCCTTGTTTTGCCCTCCAGGTGGGCTTTCGTCACGTCAGGTGAAAAATATGAATAATAATAATAAATGTCTCTCGATCAGCACATCAGCATACTAGAATGATTTCCAAAAGATCATATATAAATAAAATCTAGATAAACTAGCTGGTTGTTGGAAGGCTAGTAAATTTGTCCTGACCCATCCCTAGATTAAAAATATGGCCCCTTTAAAGTGCTGCGTTTGTTTGTCAGTGTGACCCTGTCCTTCCAGGTTTCATCGATCTAATGGCTGGTGAGGCTGTGGCTCTGCAGAGTGCATTTATTTATGAGTTTTAGTTTTAAGATGCTTTTACTAGAATAGGCTTTAAATAAATAAATAATCATGTCAATGACACTGCAGTCAAGGTCAAGAAGGGCTTTCAACACCATCAAAAAAGGCAACACATTAATCTGTATATATTTAAAAACTGTTTTCCTTTCAAACGGTTTTCTGTCCACACTTGCATTTTTAAGCATTTTTCGAAAGTTGCTCATCCACACTGTTACCTTTGAAACGCATAAATCATCTCACCGCACAAGTGTAAATCATCATAAAAGGTCACTGATATTTTTAGCACAATATCCCAAATGATGGATTGAATGGATGGATGGAACGAGAGACAGACATACAGTTAGATAAGATAGAACGATAGAAAGATAGATAGATGGGTAGAGCGACAGCTAGACGGATCCATGGATGACGGATGGATGGAACGAGAGACAGACAGACAGACAGACAGACAGACAGACAGACAGATAGATAGATAGATAGATAGATAGATAGATAGATAGATAGATAGATAGATAGATAGATAGATAGATAGATAGATAGATAGATAGATAGATAGATAGATAGATAGATAGATAGATAGATAGATAGATGGGTAGAACGATAGCTAGACGGATCCATGGATGACGGATGGATGGAATGACAGACAGACAGACAGACAGACAGACAGACAGACAGACAGATAGATAGATAGATAGATAGATAGATAGATAGATAGATAGATAGATAGATAGATAGATAGATAGATAGATAGATAGATAGATAGATAGATAGATAGATAGATGGGTAGAACGACAACTAGACGGATCCATGGATGGAACGAGAGAGACAGACAGTTAGATAGATAGAACAATAGAAATATAGATAGAATGATAGATAAAACGATAGATAGAACGATAGATGGGTAGAACGACAGCTAGACGGATCCATGGATGGATGGATGGATGGATAGATGGAACGAGAGAGACAGACAGTTAGATAGATAGAACGATAGAAAGATAGATAGGTAGAACAACAGCTAGATGGATCCATGGATGGATGGAACGAAAGACAGACAGATAGATAGATCCATAGGTAGAACGACAGCTAGACAGATATATATATATATATATATATATAGAGAGAGAGAGAGAGAGAGAGAGAGAGAGAGAGAGAGAGAGAGAGAGAGAGAGAGAGAGAGAGAGAGAGAGAGAGAGAGAGAGAGATGGGTACAAAATATGTCATCGTTTTCAAATTTATCCACTTGGAAGAGCGTCTTCAAAAAAAAGAAGAAAGTGGAAAGTGCAAAGCCTCATTTACCCCTTTTCCACCAAGGCAGTGCTAGAGCTAGTTCAGAGCCAGAGCTAGTCCCAGTTTATAGTTGGTTCAACTGAGGAGCCTTCTAAGAACCGTTTGCTTTTCCACAGGCTAGAGAGCCACAACAGAGCCAGGTCTTACCTCACTGTATACGTCTCATCTTTCTCAGCAACGCTAGCGAGGCAGCGCAGTGTTGCCAAGTCCGCGGTTTTCCCGCGGAATTGGGCTACTTCATCACTGTTGCCGCGGGCTGTTTTTCATGACCGCGGGTTGAAGCGACCCCAATTATGTGATATTTAGCCCCGGGAATGCGAATTTTAGTAGGCAACCATGCCAAAAAATATATATATTTGACATATTTTACCCCCAAATGTGATTTTTACCGGGGAAGCCCCCCTGAAACGCGATTGGGCTTGTTTTGAGTAGCAATTGGGCGGGTTTTTGTTGTGAAAACCTGGCAACCCTGGAGCGGGAAACACAAACACACCAGGCTTGTTCGAGATGCATCGGCGCTGCACAGACTGATCCACGTATGATATTTTAAAAAAAAACGCATGAATGAATCAAAAGCATAAGGAGTCATATGCTCTCGCTGGACTCGTTATCATACGCGATCGGTCTCTGCACCGCTGCGAACAAGCCTTCCATCAACACTGCAAACATTGCGTTACTATTGAGTCTCATGGCTTTACGATCCTACATCGGCATCAAAACACAACGAAAACACAGCGAATCCAACGCATTCGTGCAGTTCGCTGTAATTTGTATAGACAGAGATTACAAACGAGCAGCAGCTGTTAGCTCCATTAGCTGCTATTTCAACAATGGCGGATCTCAAGTTTGTGTTGGTCTTGTTGACCCCGCCCCCAGCGTCTGGCGTAATCGGTTCTTACTTCTGGCCCTGTTCTAGCCCAGCAATGTTTTGGTGCTACTTAAGAACCACTTTTCCTGGCTCGGAGCTGGGGCTTTGGGTGTGGAAACACAAAGAACCGATTTGAAACTAGGCTCTGGCTCCGATCTAGCTCTAGCACTGCCTTAATTAGCACTGGTAATTGTGGAAGAAAGGCCAAAACGAAGAGAAAAGAAGAGTTTTCAAATGTATCCGGATTCAAGTGGATGAAGCCAAGAGTGACTATATATACATTCATTCACAAATCAGACATCGCTACTGCGCACATGCACGGTTCAAGACCTGGCGTGCAATTTTCAGTAAATAATCATATAAATTTCATCATATGACTTCAGAATATTTTTAAAAATAATAACCTTGACATTATATGGCATAACTGCAACAGTCAGGCTCAGAGTTTGTCATCTCTGTGTGTGCTGTCATGGCTCTCAGACTGACCAGTTTGAGTTTGATTTATCAGAACACAGATTTATTTTCTCACCTCTTAACTCTCTAGCCTTGTTTGAATTCTGCCATCTCACTGTGTTTCTACGGACACAGATGCTCCCTCTGCTTCTCTGTGCAATTACCCTCAAACACCAGGAGACAGATGAAATGAGTTGCCTAGCAACAGGATGCATTTGGTCCAATGGCATCCTCCCGAGAGGCTTGATTGTAATGTGTTTAAACAGTGAGAGGAGGCGATGGGGTGATGAAGACAGAGGATAGCGAGAGAGGACGAGGCACCAGGCATGATGGAGAAAAGGACAAAGGTGAAATGAATAACAACAACAAAAATCAATGGCGAATCATTGATATGACCTTTAAGAGCAGGTGACACACTTGCCATACTGAACACGAAGCACCACACAATGAGATTCAAGCGGTTATGAGTGGCTTACAGACTTTACACGTTCAGCAACAGATCAAAATATGACAGCTGACAGTTAAAACTCGCACGCTAGCTGTCCATGCGTTTACTCATCAAATCAATTGTCTGTCAACAACAGGGGTGTCAAACACACGGCCCGAGGGAGGAGACTAATCTGGCTCATTTATTGGGAAAAAAAACAGGGCCTCTTCGGTCAGAAATGACTGAAAATATTTACCTTTTTTGCTTCATCGGAATGGGATGACACTTGGTGACTTTTGTCACATTAGCTATGTGAACACACAAAATAACCATGGACATGATTCGGATATATTAAAGAGTAAAAAACGATTTCGCGGTCAAAAATGGCAGACATATAGCCTGACAAGCCAGACCCACATCAAGATGTTGGGTCTGGGAACACACCATTGGCAGGGCTCAATCCGAGAGGCGGGACAAACGGTTGTCTTTCAAATTCCCTCTGCACGCAATAGGATAACGCTACAACCAACCAGAGCAACGAAGAAGGTGAAGCGGAGCTAGTTGATAGATTAAACTTTCGCCATATGCGGTCGTCAAAACTCTGAACACATCTTCCTTTTTTAAGAATGTCTTCAGTGCCGTTCTTTGTTCTTTTCTCAAAGAAAAGCTCAACTCCAAGTCTTCCAGAGTCACGGCCAAAGCCGATTCGAAAGACCGCTGTTCGCCAGCTTCTTTGTTTACAAGTAGCACGCAGAACCGTCGCAACTCATTATGTTAAGCCTGCCCACCGACTCTATACACGATGTGATTGGCCTGACCAGAGTTTGGTTTTTCCAGCTGGCACGCCACTGGAGAGTTGCTAGACTACCCTGCCTGCAAATTAGATTTGCTGCCGCTAGGGTGCGTCTAGATTTCTAGGCAGACATATGAAATGAACGGGAAATGCAAAAAAATACGAGAAGTCAGAGAATCTTTTGGTGGTACAAACTATAAAATCAGCCACTGTGCGGGAAAAAAGTGCACAGCAATGAAGGAGTGACACTCTAAGCCAGGCATTCTCAACCCTAGTCCTCGAGGGCCACTGTCCTGCAGAGTTTAGGTCCAACCTTGATCAAACTCACCTGCCTGTAGCTTTCTAGGGGTGCATTCCATTCGACAGGGTCCCTACGCACTGTTCACTGCTCCCTACTCCCTGAGCACGGTATATCAATTGAAGTGGACTTTGCTGACAATAATCACTCATTTGGAACGTCCTGCAACGTCATCAAAGAAAGGCAAAGACGGGGTCGCGCAGATTATGATATAACAAATGAATACTGTAATTTACTTTACTTTCAAATTTAAAACCATATAATAATTATATACATTTACAAAACAGTATGTATCTAAAACATATAATCAAAACATTAGTTTTATTAGTTTACAGAAGTTGTATTGACTATGAACACATTTGAAGCTGCACTTGTCATTCAATATGAAAATACATTTTGATTTGGTAAACTATGTATAAATGTAGGCAATTCTTAATCAATGATCTTTGTAGTGGTCTCATCTCGTGCACTTTCTTTCCTAAGCGCAGCTGCATAGTAACCATTCCTGTAGTAAATAAAGTAAAATATTTAAAAAATGACAGCCCTCAGCTGCTTCTTAACACTTTTAATTTGTTCACATATTCATAAAATATAATATGCGAATTACCATAACCATTCATAAATACTCTAGTTTGTATAATAACTATGAATATTCAAATGCTATAAACTCCTCCATCGCAGAGCTGTTTAAAACTCTTCCAACGGCTCTACTCCGTTCAGACAGGTGATGCAACGCCGACGCGCAATGACAGTTCGGTGTTTTTCACACTCCACTTCCTGTGAAGTGATGTATCAATGTTCCCTTCTTCCCTACACCGTTCGCAGTACCCTTCGAACTAAACATGTTCGCTCCCTTTGGATTGGAATCACACTTAAGATGGCGGAATACCCCCTGAAGTCCACTTTGCAGTCCACTTACGGTCGAATGGAACGCACCGTAGTAATTCTGATAGGCTTAATTAGCTGGTTTAGGTGTGTTTGATTAGGGCGGGAGCTAAACTCTGCAGGACAGTTGCCCTCGAGGACCAGGGTTGAGAATGCCTGCTCTAAACTATCCCACACACGCACAGAGAAATTAAATGGTAAGACTGCAACAGAGCAAATTTTGAGAATATGTTAAAAAAAAATCAATAAATGAAAAAAATGCAAAAATGCTCTCTCTCTCTCTCTCTCTCTCTCTCTCTCTCTCTCTCTCTCTCACACACACACACACACACACACACACACACACACACACACACACACACACACACACACACACACACACACACACACACACACACACACACACACACACACACACACACACACACACACACACACACACACACACACACACACACACACACACACACACGAACCGGTAAGACTGCATCAGAGACTGCATTTACTGTATTAAACTGAATAAAATTAATTGCAAAATGTTTGTATAAAGTATTTTGAATTATCGCTATCCATCCTTATTTTTGTTCATTTTTTAATGATCAAATATGAGTAACAAAAATGCTTTCCATGTGTTCCCTTTTTTTGTTTTGAATGTTTCATTGTAATCATAATGCAAAACCTGATACTTATCTAACAAAAACAACGAGAATCCAAAAGTCTCTCAATATATTTATATCGGGAGCTACGTTTTTATTTTTTAACACCTCCAGATGGCACTATTTCCAAAATGTATTATAAAGGCCTATATTTTAATGTGAAATATTGCATTTATTTAAAAATAATTAAACAAAATATATTATTTAGAATGGAAAAAATAGCTAATAAAAGTTGCATAAATATTGCATAGTATCATAAAAGCCGGTCAACATTCTAAATAATAATAATCCAAAAATATTATTGAACAAAAATATATTATATTGATTTTCTTGGAGGCAAGTGTGACCCCTAAACGAAGAGGGCCAGAGGGTTAAGTGAAATAACTGAATGATGCGTTTACAAAATCATATATTAATAATATATGAATAATTACTCAACGCTGTCAGAGTTTGACTGAAAAGGAATTAATTCACAGTTGAATTATGTATGTAATTAAAATGAGCCGAAGAGATTCTTAATATGCATAATTTTGTGTTAATGTTCGGTTTTAAATGGCTAATCAAAGCTATGAAGTTATTCGGCCAAGTGCAGCTAGCATTTTTTTTTCTTGTCAATACTGTATTTAATTATAAAATATCAATCAAATACATTCATAATATGAATGAATTGTACTGAATTAAATTCCAAATTATACTTCAACTTTAGTTTATTAAAAAATATCCAATCCAGCCCTTAACATAAAAGAATACAATGAATAAGAATCTAATGCCACATAAATTATATTCTCCCAATCAGCCCTGCTGCACAAACTTCCCATGAAAAATCAAAAGCTCCCTCTAAAGGTCAGCCATCCTAATCAGAGCCCTCATGCACTGCAAAGTGAATTCAGCCGTAACTGTGTGTGAGACACCTGTAGACACTATTAAACTACAGCATTAGACTCAAGGACTTGAGCGCTGGACAACTGTCTGTCTCCATCAGGGCAGAAGACTTTAACCTCGTACCACCAGCTTCCCACAATCAAGGATGCTTTCACCTCTAAAGGTCCGTCCTCAGCATCCGCTGGCTCTTGCTTTCAATGAGGGGGGAAGGGGTGGGCTCCTGCCGTGTCTGTACCAACCAGAGCGTAAGACATTGCTCCCTCGCTCTGTCTCCATGGAAACGCCAGCCATCCTTGAAATAAACCTGCCGCCGCCGCCCCCCTTCCCTCTCTCCTCTGATGTGACTGTGTTTCAATTTGCCTTTGTTTCAGTCTCTCTTCTGCCCAATCTCTCTCTCTCTCTCCATCAGTCACTTTCATCTCACCTGTGTTTGCTCTTCATCAGACCGTTTTTCTCTCTCTTTCCATCACGTTGTACAGAGTTTTGCATTCACTAATATTCCAAAAGATGCATATGCATCTCAAATTGTTCAAGCAGGTATATTTAAGTATATATATTCATATTTATATATATATATATATATATATATATATATATATATGTATGTATATGTGTGTGTGTATATATATGTGATATATGTGTGTGTGTATATATATGTGATATATATGTGATATATGTGATATATGTGTGTGTGTATATATATGTGATATATGTGATATATGTGTATATGTATATGTGTGTATATATATATATATATATATATATATATATATATATATATATATATATATATATACATACGTACACACATATATCATTTACACAAACAATAACAGCAACTAATAACTCAAATGCTATTATGCTATATGTTATTATCGTTAACTAAAGCTAAAAAAACCTAAATTAAAATTAGTAAGTAGAATAAAAAAAAAAAAAACCTAAATAGCAATATTTAAAACAATGTAATAATAAAAATGACAATAGCAATAACAAATACTAATAAAAATTATATATATATATATATACACATATTTGCGTGCTTATGCACGTGCTTTTCCGAGCGCGCACACTTAAAGCCTGTCAAACACGTGACTGAGTGACTAAGTAGTCATCTTACTGCGCTAATACTGTCAAATACACACAAGGTTAACATAAACACAGTCGGTTAAGTCTAAAGTGAAAGTAAATTCGGCGTCCGTCTGTATATTATATGCACGCAGGTCTTAAATTGACAACTGCGCAGCCTAGTGAATACGCTGTCCTTTAAGGGACAGTTTACCTCTAAAATTATGTCATTATTTACTCACTCTAATATTGTTCCAAACCTGTATTCATTTCTCGATGACAGAATTTTCATTTTTGAGTGAACTCAAAAATAATACAACAAACAAACAACAAAAGACAAAGAGAAAATCACTACTCTTGACTTTAATACAGTAGCGTTAATAAGAATCAATGTATATTTTATAGTGAAGTCTATGTAGTTTTTTGCTGTACAGTTCTGAGCTGCCAGTGTAAAGTTTTAAGTTTAAGTAAGGTTATTAAATTCTTTTAAGTAAAATAAAGAAAGAGTATTGCAATAAAAAATCTTTTTTCTCCTTAACCTCTTGCTGCTCCTGTCGCCTAAGAATAGAATAGCAACAAACCGATGTGACAAGCCATCAGAACCAAACCGAACCGAAAACCGTGGTTAAAAACCGAGTTATGTATTGAACCGTGGATATATATATATATATAAAAAATAAAAGGCAAATTTAAAGTATTGATAAAAACTATGATAGAAATAGTATATAAATAACACTAAAATATCAATGGTAAATAAGAAGCAGGTTTTGCAAAATAAATTGGTAAAAAGAAAAAGCTGGTGTGATTAATAATAACGCAATTATGATGATAATCATAATGCAAGAACAATAGCAGGCCTGACACTGGATTAAGAGTTACTCACATTGTACATTAGAAAATATAAATTTGGGCGCACAGGAACATGTTCAGGTCATATTTCATCATAAAAAACTATTGCATAACAATAATGAAATCTGTTTCTTAGGGGTGTAACAATATGTCGTTATATCGAAATATCACAATATAAAAATGCGATATGTATCGGTGATGTGAACAATATGCATTGAGTTGGTCATATATAGGCTGAATCCGAAATCGCCCCCTATGCCCTTAAATAGGGCATTATTTGAGGGGACAACCATTTGTAGTGGTGTCCGAAACCATAGTGAACGTTATTGAGTGCACTCATTCTATCCCACTTTGCACCGCAATAACAAGTATACAGCCGATGTACACACAGTGCCTGTCCGAATTCGATCACTTGTTTTCATTCATTCCTTCAAGTGAACTATATCAGTGGACTAATGTAGCCCCGCCCCTTTTCAGCGCTGCGCTGAAGACTAACCTCTGTGAGTCGGGCTGTGAGATGGTGTTGACGATGGCCTCCACAGCCGTATCGAACAGCTCCGGATCTGCCAGCGCCGTGAAGCTGGCCTCGACCAATCCCTCGCTCTCGTTCAGAGGAACGTCCAACAGAACCCAGCTCGACAGACACTTGAGCACACGGGCTTTCACTAGCGGCGGAGAGTCCGGTTGCCGTAACAGCTGCTGCAGAAGGGGGTAAACGGCTGTCCACTCCCGGCCCAGAGCGCCCCTCACCTGACCCTTACGGTACTGCGGCAGTCGGCTGGTCTGGAACTCCTCCGGGAGAACAGTGAGGAGCTCCAACAGGGCCAAGCAGCGAGCGCGGCCGTCCACCTCGCCTCCTTCTTCCTGAAACATGCGCACCATTTCCGTCACGGCTCCCGGCCACGCCTCGGGCATCATGTTGAGGGCGAGGGACGCAAGCGCCACGCACAGGCGGGTAAGGACGATCTTAGAGCCAGAGGCGAAGCGAGCGATCTGAGAAAACAGCTGTGTTTTGAGAGAGTCGTACTGCTCGGCGGGGATGTCGCCCCAGTAGCGGGAAATCTTGGTGTGAAGGGCGCTGGCGCCGAAGTATTGGATCTCTGGAACCTGCGGAGATGAAAGAAGACATGCAGTCTTTGATTGTGTTTCTCTTTAAAACATTCCTTGAAGAAGAAATCAGATGAAATGTACACAGAGCATAAAGTTTTCTTGCATCATTAAGGCCAATTTATACTTCTGCGCAAGTTACGCGTTGGTTTTCATTTATACTTCTGCGTTGTTGTCTGCGTCAATGTGCAACTCCACATGCAGACCGCTAGGAGGCAGTGACAGTATCAAGGCAAAAGCCGAAGAAGAAGCAGCTTGTTTAGTGTTTACATTGTCAGAGATCAGCAGCCGTCATTGCGTCAGATAGTGGCTTTTCTTGCAGCTTTAGTTGTTGTATGTAATACAAATTAAGCATCTCTAGTTGATTAGTAGAGTTACATAAGAGGCGATCTGGCGCTGGAATGTGTTTTTGAAATCACGCAGAGTGCTCGAGGCGCTGTTTTCAGTATCGGTGGCTCGTGGACGAGCGCTTCAATCGATTGCTGTTGCGGAGACTATTCAAATCACAAAACGAAATGCACCCTAATGTGTCCCTGTTCTTGATATACAATCACTGATTATATCTTTGGTTTTAATGAGAAAATAAATAAACTATACACAGCGGATCTATGTTTTTATTCACTAACATAAACAATCTCTGCACTACAAAATATTGTGTTATATAGCAGATATAAGGATGAAACTATCATCCCATTTCTGGACACACACTCCTATCGCAGATTTTTTTATTTATTTATTGACCTGAGGGAGAGGTTCTGGCAGACCAATCACAGCGCTTTCGGTCCGCGTAGAATTGACGCGTTGTTACATTTTTGGAGAGGTGCGCGTCAGGGTATGGCGTAGGGTACGCACGCATCACACAGCCAATGGTGTAGCTACGGCGTACACTCGATGCAGAAGTATAAATTGGCCTTTAGTCGGCACAGAATTTGTGATCAGTGCTTCACAGCTGGAGTGTCGCAAGACACATTATTTGGCTTATTTTCATAATAATTTAAGGACATTTTCCCAGAGAGTTATTTCAAAAACAACTTTTTGTTCCACTGTATATGTTAGAGATGTAATGGATTGTAGTTGATCAAAACAGACCAGGCCCCACAGTTCGGCACTAGGGCTGAACTTTTGAGCCAGATGCTAATGGTCTAATCAGATTCAATGATCTATGCTAAGCTATGCTAGAAGTGCTACCGCCAGACCAGGAGATCGGCTGAATGGATTCAATGACATTAAAATTCAACTGGAAAATGAGCCTATTTTCAAAAATAGTGGGTGTTCCTTTAAAGTGACAGCAGTCTATAAATACCTGCTGCTGTCTACGCCATTTATGATAATCAAACAAACCACAGCTTTAACAAAGGTTAATCTATATTTAATTTATATAGTGACACTACGCAGTGTCATTTTACACTTCTGTTCCTGAATATTACTGTTTGACCTTACTTTATTTTTATAACTTTGTTATATTGTATTTGTCTATGCTTTTAATTAGTGCATTTGTTATTATATAACTTGCTGTTCAATTGTCTTTTAATTTTTTTTTACTTTTATTATTTTGGCTAGTAGTTTCTGCTGTGTGTATTAAAAGTGTTCTTTAAATAATAAATGAAAAGTTACATTTCTCCACCCCCTTTTTTATTTAAATAAATTATTATTTGGAATTTTAATAAATGACATGCATAAAAAAATAAAGATAAATAATTGTGTAAAGGAAGGAGAAAATTAATGTCACTTGAAGTCCAACAGATGGACATGTAAACTTTAGAGGTAGGGCTGGGTATCGATTCAGATGTTCCAGATCGATTCGATTTCGATTCACAAGCTCTCAAATCGATTCGATTTCGATTCTCGATTCGATTTTCGATTCTCGATTCGATTTTCTTTATTCGATTCTCGATTCAACTCAATGAATATAGATTTAATACATATACTATATTTATAAAAAAGAACAGTGAACATAAGTTTAAAAGAGGGTAATTAATAAAAAAGAAATTAAGCCACAAACCTGTATATTAAACTCTTTTATTTTAGGTACACTTGGGTACATTAAAACAGAACCCAGCTTTAATTTTCAAATTCATACAATTATGCTAAATAAAAACAATACAATTTTGATGCAAGATGAAAAATGTATGCTGAAAAAAGTCAGATGTCTAATTACGTTCAATGTTTGCGGAAATAAATATGGGAAAAAAAATCGATTCGTGGCCTTTGAGAATCGATTTTGAATCGGCCACGTTATAAAAAACAATTAATCGATTTTTTTTGCCCAGCCCTATTTAGAGGTTGTGTGACCTTTGACCTTTACAGGTGTGACATGGCCTTATCCTCAAAACCCCCCCAAAAAACTTTACTCAAAGGTAAAATACAAAAATCACCTAACTATATTAACACAAAGCAAACACAAGTTATTTGCAAACACAAGTTATTTGGGTGAATATCATGAATCCTGTAAAGAACTGGGACTCATGAAGCCTATTTTAGGATGATTAACGCTGTTGCATTATGATGTTATTTTCATGACAATTAAACGCATTTATGGCACCTCCATTTTAATTACTTATGCAAAAAAAGGAAAAAGATTAGCATTTCAATGATCAATTCTCATTATAAAAAGATTAATGATGTTTAATAAATTGCAACGCAATTACGAAGCATGATGGAAAGTTGCGACTTCACAATGCGAAAAAAACAAAATCTTTATGCAAAACATAATTGGTTAAAATATGACTCAGATGATATCTCTTTGTTAAATGAAACCAAATTAAATAGAAAACTGAGGTTGAAATGTATAGTTTAGTTGATGCAACGGCAGCTGCTGCAATAGTAAAAGTCATTGTGAAACAGCATTCCCAACCCATTTGACTTGAGTATAAAGGACATGGAAAAGGAGGGAATGACAGTGCAGCTAAGAGAACGGGATGTTCTTACCTTCTCTGGTCTCAGTAAAACCCAACAGAACTGCCAGGCCTGAGGAGACACTTGAGCCTGCATCAGCCATTTCTGAGCCAGATTCTTATTCTCAATGTTAGGATCATAATAGAGCTGATGCAGGGCCTGAGAGAAAGAGAGACAGAGAGAAACAGCTTTAGACAGTGATACATTGCACTCTGGCCATTACGGAGCACATGGATACAAAATAATAACGCTTTATTAACCCCAGGGTTTCTGTGGGGCAGTTTAGCAGACACGTAATATGAAAGTATGTGCTTTTAAAGTGAATCTCCGGGTCTCACAACTGCTGATGCATGTGCCTTCATTTCTGCAAGTAAAGCGTTTAATATGGTGGAAGGGCAAATAACAGTGAATAATGACATATTCCAGAGTTTACCACAGAAATATAGGTTCAAATTAACTAGTCAGTATATATATACTGTTGGGTACTCGGTACTTTTAAGGGCATCGACTGAATTACGAGTACCGATTCACATTAAATCAATCAGCACCAAATTTCGGTACCTGAGAACGCATCTGGTGATATAGTGTCTGTGAAAATTAAACCACAAAAACATTATTTAAATACAAATCCTGCATGTCTCTGTGCGAATTGAGTCTAATCAGATCCAATGATCTATGCTAAGCTATGCTAAAAGTGCTTCCTATTTTCAATTAGGGGTGTAAGAAAATATCGATACACATGAATATCGCGATATTATGATTGGCGATACGGTCTCGACTCTCAAAAACACTGTATCGATATTTATATATTTACATCCGAGATTTGTGGTTTTGTGTTCGGTTTGTGCATCACTAGTGTTAGCATTAGCAAACCCAGCTCACAGGATGATAGTATTATTGCGCTCCCACGGTATACAGAGCTGAAGTGTGGACTCATTTTAGCTATAAAGAAGCCAATTAAGAAATCGTCAAGAGTAATTTTGTTTGCAAAATAGGCCAAGTTAAAATCCAATATTCTGGAAACGCATTAAATCCGAGAGCTCGCTTAACATCCCGACGTCATCCGCGCTGCTGAGAAGCGTTTCGATAGAATATGTTCAGCACGTTTTCCTCTCAGTAACAAAATAAACACACAACAAAATTAACAGCGGTGGCAGCAGAACGAAAGCATCTGATCATAGCGATGTGGATATGGATGCACCAGCTCTGCTGTTCAGTACTTTAAATAGCACTTTATACAATAGACTGCTTTAAAGCAAACAGCTTTACAGTATGAAATATAAAACAAACAGTCATTCAGTCATGGAATGGACTATGCATTTTCTGTTGTTAAACAGTTTAGAAATTAAAAACTGCTATACAGTGAACCTTTAAAACATATACACATAAAGAAACCTGCAGTCACTTTACTATTTCCCTTTACTTAGATTGCACAAAATAGTGATTAGTGATATAAATGATACTGTATTAATTAAATTAAATAGTTACTTGTCAGGTTTTACGCATGTGGTTGTGTTCTTTATTCTTTTAAATGAGATCTTTATAAAAAATAAAAAAAAACACAAAAAATAAATAATCGCAATATATTGCCTTTTTTACAATATCGCAATATATAACAATATTTCGTATCGTAACCCCTGTATCGTGATACGTATCGTATCGCCAGATTCTTGGCAATACACATCCCTATTTTCAAAGTGGAGTGTTCCTTTAAAGGTGCCCTAGAATGAAAAATTGAATTAACCTTGCCATAGTTCAATAACAGGAGTTCAGTACATGTAAATCACATACAGTGAGTCTCAAACACCATTGCCTCCTCCTTCATTTGTAAATCTCGTTTGTGAAAAACACCACGGAAAAATAGGCGAATCTCAACGTAACACCGAGAATGATGCAATCGTCGGGATCATTAATATGTACGCCCCCAACATTTGCATATGCCAGCACATGTTCACTGTCAGGCGAAACTGCGCAGCCGTATCATCTCTGCAGGTAAACAAGCGTCACGCGAGGATAGCGAACATGGCAGATCATGGAAACAAATGTTATGTTCCAGGCTGTGCAGGGGATGTGAAGACGTTTCATACTCTTCCTACAGATAAAACATGTCAACAGGCATGGTTGATGTTTATTTATAATCGGATACCACAACAATTTATTTCAAAGTTGTTAGTTTGCTCAGCCCATTTCACCACGGACAGTTTTTCAAACCTGGGACAATATCAAGCAGGCTTTGCTCAGCGTCTGACACTGAAGAAAGGGGCAATTCCAACCATATACCTGCAAGCAGTAAGTGATTTTATCCACTTCTTGACTGTCTAAACCATTTCTGATTAAATTGAAAGCTTCTTAGAGAGACAACATTAACGATAATATCCCCGTTGTTGTCTAGATCCAACGCAAGATGCTAGTACAGTAACAATAGGATAATCCAACTAGCTTACATAACTAAATGGCTAAATAAATTGACTTTTAAATCAGTAACTTACTCTACTGTCAAACTCAAACGTTACTGTACAAACAACATATTTAAGCGCTACCCAGTTCAGTTTGTGATTCAAAGTGAAGAAGCTATCATTGTAAAATCATACAGGGACACATTACAATAATTAAAATATTTTTACAATGCTAAAAAAGTTGTGACTGCTGATGTGTATATTTAATGCTATATGCTAGTTATCGTTTAGGCTGAAGTTCTGGTATGGACGTAATGATTTAGCAGGTTCCTAATTAAAATAAGGACTTAACTTACCATTCAGAAGCGTTCATTTCCAATCTCAAAACATGTTGTTGTTCCTCAAAATCTGCATATTCGTCAGAAACAGGCTCAAACATATAAGGTTGACTGCCTAATCTCTCTCCATCGTCATGACGGTCAGCTATCATTGAGCCGCGCAGTGAAACAGCCAATCAGGGCAGAACTTTGCATTAATATTCATGACCCTTCCAAATAAGGCTAAAACAGATAATTTCATCCTGGGGAAGATTTCTAGAGTTGTAAATGGACCTGTAAAACCGTATCTGGACAATTATTGACCTTAAATAAGGCATATACCCTCTATGTAGATACCAGAGAACATTTTAAAATATTGTTTCAAATCATTCTAGGGCACCTTTAATATATTATTAGCCAAAACGTCTATATCCCTACACTATGTTTAGGTGTAAGTAGGACTGGGCCGATAAACGATATCATATCGAATCGCGATAAAATTAATGTCGATAACGATGATAAGCTCTGGCCATTTTTACTCGATATATATTACTCTAACACCCAATCGCACAGCAGAAATAAACGCGACAACAGCCAGTCAGAGTCAGTCAGCGTGCAGGCAGCTCTTAACATGCACATCAAAAGTACACGCTCTGGCGAGAAGGAATAAATGAGTGTGGCGACGAACGTTAATTCAAAAGTGAAACTAACCTTGAGTTATCATCCAAAGACGTCGAATTTGTTGATAAAAGGTAGCACGAATTGTTACTCATTTGAATCGTGTCACACAGACCATTAATCTGCTCGGGTCAAAGTCCAAATGGCAGCGAGCTAACTCAGCGCAAGCTCACTAGAGCAGATCCGTTTCTCTGATCGGTCACGCGAACACTAAACAGCGCTGTGAGATCCAAACTCGTGCATTCAATGAAAAATACAAATGTCTCGGTGATTTAAACTAGTTTAAAGTCAGATTACACTGCGCTGACAAACAGCAGAAACACTGTGCTCAATGATACAGTCAGAAGGATTTTCGATCTTATCCATAATTTACGGTTGTGACACTAATTACTGCACCATGGTACTGTGGCAGATATGTGGGGTATTCATATAGAATTTTATTATATTATTAATGTAGACATGTATTAAATGTATTAAAGGAGTAATGGAATATTATTACAGTATTTTTTTGTGTGATTGAGAATCACAAAATGTTCAATCACATTTATACTATATATCAACATGCATTTATATCAATATGCATTTATACTAAATGTTTTTAGGCTAGGTCTACTGTTTTTCATACAAATACCATAGAAAACATATAGATACATATTACCATGGTATAATGAAGAGCTATATGCATGTTTTTAACTGTGGTTAATGGTTATCATGATCTAAATCTATGATACTATGGAAGACCAATGGTTAATTTTAATAAAACTCAGTCATAATATTTATATTTTACAATATAAAAATACATTTTTTACAGATGTCCGTGTTTTTGTTGATGAACATAAATTTACATCTGCATCCTCCTAACTCAAGCTACTCAAATGTGCATTTCTAAGACAAAATATGTAATATTATTAATACTGCACTGCAAACTGTGCCGAAGATATATGCCAAAGTCAGGCAACACAAACCTGCTTCATGACTAGAAACAATATCACCCATTAGCACATGCAGAAACTAAGACATACATTTTTTCTATTAAGAAATGTATTTCAAAATGTCATATTAAGGAAAAATGACTGGAAAAGAGTAAGTAACTAACAAATGTGAAAAACCACAATTAACAGTCTGGTTTCTACAACTTTCACTTAGGAGCAAAAATCTGCCTTTAAATTTGAAAGAAATAAATATTTTACATTTATCGTGATAATTATCGATATCGACTGATATGAAAATATTTTATCGAGATCACTTTTTTTGGCCATATCGCCCAGCCCTAAGTGTGAGCATTTTAATGATTATAGTCTGAATACTAATATCATAAAAGATAAAAATCAAGGACGATCAGAGAGGAATCAAGACGTGTGTGTGTGTGTGTGTGTGTCACAGTACTTCAGAAACCCCCTGAGAAACAGCCATCTGTCAGAGTAAACCTGGTGACATAACGAAACCAACTGTGTGCGATCAGATTTGAGTGCTATTACCCGGAGATGCTTTAAATTCTTGAAAATCTAGAAAAACACAATATGGTACAATGGATGTTCAAGCACATGGCTACATCTTCTTGGAGTGTTTCTATGGCAACCATCTATGCTGCACAAACTCATTCTTAAAGACCAGCGCTGAATGACTTTGGTCCATTGACATGGTTACCGCATTCGATCTTGCCTGTGTGCGCGCGGCCGGTGACTCACTCGTCCTGCAGGATCCATTTTACCCAGACATCTATTAATCACTCATTCAATCTGACTATATGAGCTGCTCTACAGGCAATGTCTGTATTTATACTAGCAGCATAAATTCAGCTCCACATTTTGGCCAGCATCAAGCCTTTTAAAAAAAGAAGCAAAAGTATCACAGAATGATCCCATACAACACGTGTCATATATCCTGGGGGTATACGATGTGAAATTTTATGTATTTAATGAAATTCCTGACCTTGATTTAGTCTATTAAAATGCATTCATAATGCCCTCAATATTCAAGATAAGAGGGCATACATACCTCTGTATTAATATAGTTAATCAATATAACACAAGTGACATCTTTTATCCAAAAATCAGCATGATTCTTGCGACTCTTTTGTTAGAGGTCGCACTGGGGTGACCACCATATTGCCCAACTGATAAGAGCTGCCATTTCTGTAACATGAGAAACATCAAATGGCAAACGAAACCACGCTACTCATTTGAACTGCGCGGACCATTTTTACAGCTTGGATCAATAATAGACAAAGCAGCGCAAGCTCATACACGGGCCGATCTCGTTCACGTGACACAGCGCTGCAGTGGCGTAGGCAGAATTTTATTTTTGGTCGGGCCTGGGCAAAAATACGCGCCGGGGGGTTGGATGTTCACTATCACTGTCAACATAAATTAAAACTCTAGCTACAACCTGTCCACATACAAAACACGAGCAGCGGTTACAACAAACTTTAGACACTTTATTTCCACTGTTCAAATATTTTCTTAATTTTTAAATGAAAATAAACGCCTTTCCGATCTGATATGTGATGAGAAAAGGGAGTACAAATACCGGTAGTTCGGCAAAAGGCTGATTCGAACCTCAGGTCAAATTGCGTCAAAACTTAGTGCCACGCACCTTACACTGTCACGACTGACAAATACTGATGCCGTGTTCCCGGCTTTACAGAATGAACGCGCGCTTGGAATTGAAAAGTCTTAACGTTACTTGTGGCCTGATGGATGAACTCTCCCGCGCGTTAATCCTTTTTATATAATTATGCATCGCTGCTGTTTATCTATCACACAACTGCAATTTATAGGCGAAGTGAATAGGTAAACACACTTCATGAACTCACAGGCGCGAGCCTCAGCCGCGTGACATACATGAGACAGCCTGACACCTAATTGCCTAACACAGCTGTCAATCAAACTCATCAAGCATTATGCAAAAACCATAGACTGTAAAAAAAGTACATTTTATTTATTTTAGTATTTGAGATGCTATAAAAATTTTGTAATTACGTTAAAATAGTTTAAACAACTGTTATTTAACAAATATTATTATATTTGTATAATAAACTGGGGGGGCCTAGTCATCATAGTGGGCGGGCCTGTGCCCGTCAGACCCGCCCGCTGGCTACGCCCCTGCAGCGCTGGGAGATCCAGTGAGAAAGCATTTGAAATAGGCACAGAATTAATAACAACTCTACTGCGAGATCTAGAAGCGTTCAGCGCAGAATTCTCTGTAATAAACCACAGATATCAGATCAAACAGCGCTGATGTGGAAACAGCAGAAACCATTGTTGCATGAACGAAGTTAAGGGTTTTTTAATCCACAAATCATAAACATTCACCATGGATTTAATGTAGTAACACCCCATAGTACTGTGGAAGAAATCTCCTTCGTACAAAATTCAAGGGCTTTACACTTTTTCCAGCACTTAAAAACTCTAAATATTATCCATTTTTGTCAAACTGAAAGTTTAAAGGTCTAGACCACCACTTTGTGGCAAACAAGCACTTTTTTTCCTAGCCTGACGTTGTCATACTCAATTCCAGTCAGAATATGAGTCTGACTCTGCTCCATTGGGCTGTGATTATGGGGCGTGTTTCAACCGAACCAGGAAAGACCTCAATTGGATAGACCTACAACCAATCAGAGCAATGGAGCGACGCATAACGTTAGTTGTCAAATGTCAACAGAACTCAACTGCACACAGTGTTGCACTGTTTTTCTCAGGTTGAAGCAACCCCAATTATGTGATATTTAGACCCAGGAATGCCAAATTTAGCAGGCAACCCTACCAAAAAAAACATATTTTACCCCCCAAACATCATTTTTTCTGGAGAACCCCCCCGGAAAGCTATTGGGCTTATTTTGGGCTAGTTTTGAGTAGCAATTTTGGCGGGTTTTGTTGTGAAAACTTGGCAACCCTGTCTGCACGCACGCTGGAAGAAGTAGAAGATGATGAGTGTAAAGAGGAAGAGGAATTTAAGGATACACTGAGTACTTACAAACACGATCATCATTTCTGAGGGAAATAGTGAAGGTGAACACATATGCGAACAAGTTCTCCGTTTAGGATTAGAAACAAATTCAACCCAAGCGCTCTTTGGTGATGTGGATGATTACGTTGCTGTTGATCATCTGTCCATCATCGTATAAAGCCCGCCCTGACAATTTGATTGGTCCGAACAGCTCTGGTTCGAGCATAGTTGCTCCACAACGGATCAATTCCAGACCGAACTTCCCAAATTCAAATATTGTGTGCGGGGCTAAATTCAGCTGGCATCCAGGCTAACTTACTCTATAAATAACACAATATTGCCAGTTTTTGCTCTATTTCACCAACGAAAATAGTTCCAAACAAAGCCACAGGACTGTTTTGAGTCTCTGAGCAACACACAAACATGTTTTGTGAATGAATCTCTTGAATGAATGATTCAATGACTCATTAAGACAGTGGCTTCGTCTGAAATCGCATACTCCTTTGAGTGGGCACTTATTTTGAATAATTACTCAAAATAAGTATGAATGTAATCCAGATGTAATACATTCGCCATGCTGTCATTATCATGAGACCTACCAGTGTCAGTTAGATTGCTTCACTGCTATTCACAAATCCTCTCCCATGGCCTAATGGGATAGTAAAGTGTCCATCGTAGGCACAATTCACAATCTCGCCAGAAGTAGTAGGTCAGTTTTTGAAAAATTATATTTTATTCATATGTTATGCAATGTCCTCATATGTGGACAACTGGACTCAGTTGTTTAAAAAATAAAATGACACGAAATAGGCAAAAAAAATTTCCTTCACCAATCAATTTGTACGTTTCAGGATTTTTTTTTTTAACCAAATTTTGTTTAAAGATGATTCTCCAACTACTGTATGTTATTAAAAGATGTAATGGAATGAATTCATATCATTTTACTTTATGCAATATATGTGGGTAAAATGGCCACATGGGTTCTCCCATTCAATGCAATGTATCTATACACTGTGTCTAATATGCATATTAATGTGTTCCTGGAGCAACGCGTAATGGGAGAAATAGTCTGCAAAATTTTCATAATAATATCTAATATTTCATAGGAATATTGATATGTAATTTCTTTCCCTATTCACTTGTTGTGTGTCTCCCAAAATGCCTGATAAACATGATTTAACTCCTGGTGTCCTCTACAGTGGACATGTATGAAATCAATGGCCTGTTTTGTAACAGAAAGTAATATTTTGATTAGAAACCCCATAACATTTTCCTGAGATGTTGATTTATAACAAACCACTTGAAAATTAGTCAGATTTAAATGATAATTACAAAATATTGATCATTCAGTCATTTTTAAAGACCAAGGAGAAGTTGTTGTCCTGGTGAAACCTCAAAACACATGGTATCTCCGAAAAGCCCTGAATGTGCTCTTTACTGGACATCCAGACTTAAAACTGTGACATGTATGGTGTCAGAGAAATTCACTAAAATAATATAATGTCCTCGTGCGTCGACAGTGGCACCCAGGAGGTTAAAGTATCTTTTCATCCCTCACAGCCTTGCTAAAAATCAAAGATGGCGCTGCTGTGAACAAGGTCTATGTCATTGAACAATTCATTGACTAGCTCCTCCTCAGAAACACAGCTTAGTACTTCGTAAACACGACTTGTTTGCCAGTGGACTATTCAAAACCTGTTCATGCTGAAAGCCAAAAACTGCATAAATCCAGACATTTAAATATTGTTGGGATTGTGTGTTCAACAGTCCATCTGGAGTAATCAGGAACGGTTGTTCTGACATCATCAGCCATGTGTTCGTGAATTTTAAATCTCAGAACATTTGTGATTCATTTCCACTGAGTCAGAAGTAAATAATCAAGTAAACAACAACAACAAAAATCACCTGATTATTCCAGTAATGATGAGAGACAACACAACAGCAAATTGCTACTCATTCCCCAAACAGCAGAAATTATCACATTGAGACATGCCGTTTGACCTTCCTGCACTAATAGATCAGATAAACGTGCGCGCGCGTGTGTGTGTATGAGAGAGAGAGAGAGACACACACAGTGAGACGTGGCTGTTGACTGGTTTGAACAGTCAATGGTTTGAAAAACATATCAGGTTACCCCGACAACCGAATCCCTGCACACAAGCCGAGAGATATAATTAGCAAAGCTAACGGTCGAGCCAATCAAGACACAACAGTGAAACATCACAACACTTACACACACACACACACACACACTCCAGATGCCCTGTGTGAATAATCAAACAAACACTCACATGGAAAACATCTAAAGTCAAGCATCTCCGTCTGATAATCTCTTGCAAATATTAGTTTCCTGTGATTAATTGAACAGCAACAGCAACTAGGGATGGGTATCGTTACGGTTTTAACAGTATTACTCCTCTTACCGATACTGCTTATTGATCCGATACTTTAACGGTATTCTTTTCGGTTCTTTTTGCCATATATTTTTGTAATAAAAAAACCTAATTAAGAACATAACACTGCTTTATAATCTGAAAAGTAAAATATCTAAAGCAAAAGAAACAGCAATGTTTGAACAAAACAAACATAAAACATCTATTTGTAAATGGACCAGTGCGCGTTTTATTTGCATAAGATACAATATAAGAACAAAGAAACAAAGTGCAAACAAATGTTAAATAAATACACAATAAAACAAAGACACAAACTTACAAAATTAATAGTGCTTTCATTTCAGAAAGGTCTACTAACATTAGGTAATACGGCCTACAAAGAAATCTAATAAAGTAATGAAATGTAAAATAAGGCTCCATAGTTTTCACTTTGTAATTGACAGATTAACGCTTATTAAAGCTAAAGTTATTCATTCAAGAGCTGTGAATATTTTCTCTTTGCCTTGAAGTTGGAAACGGCGTCTCTTCCGTGGATTATTGTGAATTTAATAGCTCTTTTTATTATCAAACACGTCACACAATTTAGCAACAGTAGATACTGCCTTTCACAACAATCACTGATTTTGACATTAAAAGGATAGTTCACCCAAAAAAAAAACAATTTTTTATGTTTATCTGCTTACCCCCAGAGCATCCAAGATGTAGGCGTCTTTGTTTTTCAGTAGAACAAAAATTAAGATTTTTAACTCCAACCGTTGCAGTGTGATAGTCGTATAATGCATGTGAATGGGTATGAGAGCAATGAGAGTAAAAACACATAGACATACGAATCATTATTAAACCATTCGGCTCGTGGCGACACATTGATGTCTTAAGACTCGAAACGATCGGTTTTTGCGAGAAACCCAACAGTATTTATGTTACTTTTTTACCTCCTATCAGACTAATGTATTCCAGTATTCCCAGCGCCATAACTTCCGGTGAATAAGGTCAAAATACTGGCGCGATCAAAGATATATATACGTAGATGCCTCATTCGACCGATCCGTGCAGGCACTAATGAGGAATCTATGTATATATCTATGATCGCGCTGGTATTTTGACCTTATTCGCCGGAAGTGATGGCACAGGGACGGCTAATGCAGAGCCATAGAAAAAAATGAAATACATTTTTAAATATGGATATTTTTCTTACACAAACGCATCGATTCGCTTCAGAAGGTCTTTATTAACACCCTGGAGCCGCGTGGAGCATGTTATTTGACGGACAGATGCATTTTTTATGGACTTCAAAAACAGAGCAGCTAATACTGCTATTATTATGCTTGGATTAGCCAGAACATTTTTAATATAACTCAGATTTTATTCGTCTGAAAGAAAAATGTCATACACACCTCGGATGACTTGAGGGTGAGTAAATCATGGGCTGATTTTCATTTTTGGGTGAACTATCTCTTTAAGTTTAGGTTTAGGGAGAAATGACTGCACTGTGAAGAGAAGGAAGTTGTCTAACGTCTATATATAATTTATGAATAGTAAGTGTATTTTCTTAATTTCTCCAGTACTGACAGCAGAACCGATCGCATCTGAGTTTATCGATACAGCAGTCTTTAATAATTTAGCACCGGGGCTCATTTAATACTGGGTTTCGGTACCCATCCCTAACAGCAACACTACAATTGTTGAGACCTGATAAGAAACAAACCACAAATCACAAGTTATTGTTTGTGCATAACTGACTTTTGGATTTTCCTGCATAATGACCAGCTCTTCTCTGCAGATGGTTACGCCTGACCATCACACCGCCCAGAACAATACACAATAAACACATACAACGACCTCTGTGTGCATCTGCTGTACACCAACGAGACTGAGAGAGAATAACCGTGGAAGAATGAGCGAGACAGTGACGTCCTGATACAGGAGCTATTGCACATCTTCCAAAAAGAGGCAGAAATTTATTTTTAACCATCTATCTGACAGCGGATTCCAACAATCAGCACATAAAAGCATCTGCTGTTCGCAGCTCATCAGAAAACAAGAGCCAAAATTGATCACCAGAAATTAAAGTAGACTAGAGTATGGGAATTTTTGGGACCTTTTAGTGTTTTTAGTCTCATATTAAGCCTGGGACACACTGCACGATTTTCGTCTGTCCCAGACGAAAGATTGCCATCGTGAAATAATCGTGGCGATTTCAGTGATCATGGCTCCTAATCATGATCCTATGTCGTACTGTAACAGAGGTTTAAAGACGGCCGTTTTCACAAAATTTTGTGATCAGAGATGGCCTGCGATAATTTTCTGACATTGTCAGAAGTTCAGCATGATCACCGCACAATGTGTTTGCTGCTACGGCCTATGTCTAACCAGCCAATAAAAATGCAAACATAAAATCAACGTGACATAGCGCTAAAACTTAAAGGATTAGTTCACCCCAAAATGAAAATTTCCTGATAATTTACTCCCCAATGCCATCCAAGACTTCAGTCAAAAAGAAAAAGAAATTAAGTATTTTGAAGAAACCGTTCCAGGATTTTTCATCATATAATGGTTTTCAATAGCAACCAAAATGCTGAAGGTCCAAATCAAAGCAGTTTCAAAGGAAGGGCTCCAGAGGCGCTGCACGATCCCAGATGAGGAATAGGGTCTTATCAAGCCAAACCATCTGCCATTTTAAAAAAATAAATAAAATTAATATACTTTTTTACCTAAATTGCTTATCTTGTGCAGCTCTGCGAGGATGACGTAATCACGTCGGATTGGTCACTCTAGACGTAGGCAGAAGTACCGCCCCCGTGTTCACAGACTAATACAAACGCCCTTTACCAAAAACAATTATTAACTTCAAAATTAGGGATATATCGTTGTTTTACCTTTTTTTGCTAAAGGGCGTTTGTATTAGTCTTCACACGAGCGCTTGTAAACACGGGGGCGGTACTTCTGCCTACGTCTAGCGTGACCTTTACGACGTGATTACGTCATCCTTAGCACCACGCAGATCTGCACAAGATGAACAATTTAGGTTAAAAAGTATATTCATTTTAATTTTTTTTTTTTTTTAATGACCAATGGTTTGGCTAGATAAGACCCTATTCCTCGTCTGGGATCATGCAGAGCCTCTGGAGCCCATCGAAGCGCTTTGATTTGGACCTTCAGCATTTTGGTTGCAACTGAAAACCATTATATGATGAACAATCCTGGAATGTTTTCTTCAAAATCCTTAATTTCTTTTCGACTGAAGAAAGAAAGACATGAACATCATGAGAGTAAATTATCAGGAAATTTTAATTTTGTGGTGAACTAATCCTTTAAAACTGTCTTTTTGTTTACCACTAGTGCACACTGATTAGGGCTGCGCAATATATCGAAATATAGCAAATGTACATTTCGCAATATGCATATTGCAATGGCACGCAATATCTGAATGATTTTAATAGGCTGCTTCAACATTGTGAAAAGTGTACGTTTTACGTCGATGCATATAGCAGAGAATAGATTGAGCACACGACTGTTACTTATGTGACTTGTTTGACGTTAAAAAGAGTTATTATACGCAATAACTTGCGAAAAACAACTCCTTGCAGTCTCGCGCTGTCTGCTGTCTGACACACACATTATGTCACTTCAAAACGTTCCCATGGCAATAGGCTGAAATGGCGGCTCTTGTGTGAAGTAAACGAACATTTTTCAACTTTCTGCTAATATATATATGACTTTTTTTGCAACGAAAATGCGGGGGTTATGAAATCATGCTAGCCCCGCATATTTTGCACGCGGAAATAGGCAATTTATGCGGCGAAAGTGCGGCGTATTTGAAAAAATGCGGCCCCCGCATGAATATGCAGACTTTGGCTGATTATGCGTTAAATCACGCGATCGCATAATCGCGTTTTTCTGTTTATAATTCTTTAGCACTTTAATATGTTTTAAATATTTGTTTACTTTATAAATTTTTGTGTATTGCCTTATTGTATTTAAATGTTTGGTTCTTTTTGTAATAAGAAAGTTATTAAACCTGTTATAGTATGACAATCCTTTTTTTTGCAACAAATGTCAATATCGTGATAATACCGCGATAAAAGCTTTAGCAATTAATCGCAACATGAAAATTTGATACCGGCACATGCCTAGTTATGAGTGAATGAATCACGAGCAGGACAAAGCGTTTGTTTTGGGGCTGGCAGTGGCTGTCCAGGATAAAGATGAGACGGACCCTCCACCAGGCAGAGATGAGACAGACGAGACACCACCCTCTTTCCTCTCCTCACCCAAGATGGGTCGATACGGCTCTTTTCTCTAATCTAATCTAATGATGAACACGAGTTTCACGTGTGTAACCTGATCATCGGAGATCAGCTGCATTACAATCACACACAGACACAATTAAGCTCAGATATAGACCGAGGCATCACATGGAGCAACAAGAGTTGTCAAAATATAAAGCAAATTTAGAAGGAACAACTAATCATCAAATGTTTTACATTGATGCTGACAGACATTACATGGGTGAATCTCATGACACCTGTCAAGATGTCCCGGTCATATTTCAGCACAAAATCAAAAAGAAATGAATGAGAAATGATATTACGCTGCTTAAAGAACATTAAGTATATAATTTTGAGCAATGGAGCATAGTTTATATGACATTTAAGCACATTAAACCCCATGTTCTCTTTAATAAATCCGATTATCATTACTGTAATGGGAAATAATTTATTTATGTATTATGGAAGTACTGCTTTTTATTTAAAAAATGGTTTAAAAAAATACAGTTGCATTACAGTAGTGAGAAACTAATGAGTATCAATTGAAAAATTACAAACAAATAAATAAATAAAATCTTACATTGAAATGCTTTGTTTTTATTCACCTATATTCTATATAAATAAGCCCCAATGATTATTATTAATTGTCAAACATGCTTAAAGTATTAATTAAGAGAAAACGAACATTAAATAACTTATAAAAAATAAGCTGCTGACAGAATGATAATAAACGCAAGTTATTTATTTTACCTTCTCCACGTTTTCCACAGTGAAGTCTGCGGCTGTGTCCGGTTCCATCGCTGTGTTTACAACCTCCTCTCGCTCTCTTCAACACAATCTAAACTCTTATGTCTTATAAGAATCCTGCTGATTAATAAAAGTATAATAATAACGCTGATTAATCTCACTGGGGTGAATTTGATTCGGCCCGGCGCGCGATCAGGCCGGTGCGCGCGAGCTCATGTCTCTCATTCTCATATTTCACTCATGATAAATCTCGCTTATATCTCAGATGACCGATAAATATGACCGTATGTCACTTCTATGTGCCCGCTGGTGTCTGTGCGGTCCGGTCCCGGTGATCCAGTGTGTCTTCCCTCTACCGTTCTTGTCGGTCTGACTGAACCGATGAATCGATGATTCGACACACGCTGCGCGTGCCCAACCCTCTGCCTTCATTAAAACAACAACAACAACCACACTATTCCAAGCTTAAATATATTTCATACATATTCCATTGTTTATTTTTTTGTATGAGTATTTAAAAGTGTGCTGGTTCCATATAACAATGGATCATTTGAGTCTGACATGGCGTTCGTTTTTATTCAGGCTAAATTTGAATGGCTCGCTAAACGGCCCTTCGCCCTGCATTGTGGGTAATGTAGTTTTTAAAGACTGATGTTCATATGCGGTGTCACAGCGACCCTTTGTGGTACTTTGAAGTTTTCTCTCGGTTTCTGTTAGAGTCTCGCTCCATTATATACATTTACTCCATACATTTATTGTATGTTTGCATATAAATAAACAAAATATAGCAATCACCATATAGTAATGATTTTCTTGATTTTTCGTGTAAGATGAAACAAGTGTGTATTATTCATATTTATTGTTATTTGATCATTTATTTTGTATTGTAATAAGGCACAGCATTGATTAGGAAAAAGTTTAATAATAATGATAATAATAATTTGTTACATTTAGCGCTTCATATATTGGATCTAAAATCTAGTGGGGGATTAAAGTGGTCTAATAATTCATCACTTTAATCACATCTGTGCCCTAAAAAAGCTAACTATCTTACGCTCGTTTTATTGTTATTATTTTAAATTAGAAGAACACAACTTTTAAAAAAAAATGTTTTCTAGAAGCAGTTGGAGCATTGGCATCGTCTGAGCTCTATTATATAATCTCGTGTTTTATTGTTGTAAAGGATAAACTTTAATTTTCAGAGATAAGTAATAAGTAATGATTTTCTTAAAAGGTAATATTAAGTAAGTTTTTTGTTTTTCTAACAATGTAATCATGTGCAGAGAGACATAATTAATTAGAATGCATTAAAAATGTGGATATTATGCCACGATATTCTTGGAGCATCTTGAAATAACAACGCAAAAGTTGTTCTAGGTCTTGTTGAGACAAGACGCTCCATCCAGCTGCGGCCCCTCGTGCGCGCGCGTCACCGGGACCGCGCTCCGCCCACCGCTCGGGCTCGAGCGAGCAGCGGATCACTTCTGATCTGGGGTCTGCTGTGAATGAACTGTTCTAGACACATCTGATCATCTGACTGGATTCTGTCACGCTGTGTAGAAAACTAAGAAAAACACTTCAACATCTGAATTCATCCCTGTCCGCTTTCAGCGCCCGTCCCAGAGGCGTTCGCGACTTTTGTTTCTGTTTTTACGTCTGAAGAAGGAAAGAACGGAAGAAGAACTCGATTCGTTTAGGTTAAAATTAGTTTTTTAAAATCTTTTATCATATGAAGGATATGGGCAGATGTGGACATGTTGCGTTTTGCGCGATGGTGCTCTTCTACTGTTCTTTGATTACAGGTAAAAAAAACTATCTATCTATCTATCTATCTATCTATCTATCTATCTATCTATCTATCTATCTATCTATCTATCTATCTATCTATCTATCTATCTATCTATCTATCTATCTATCTATCTGTCTATCTGTCTATCAGTCTGTCTGTCTGTCTGTCTGTCTGTCTGTCTGTCTGTCTGTCTGTCTATCTATCTATCTATCTATCTATCTATCTATCTATCTATCTATCTTTCTGTCTATCTGTCTGTCTGTCTGTCTGTCTGTCTGTCTGTCTGTCTGTCTGTCTGTCTGTCTATCTATCTATCTATCTATCTATCTATCTATCTATCTATCTTTCTGTCTTTCTATCTATCTATCTATCTATCTATCTATCTATCTATCTATCTATCTATCTATCTATCTATCTATCTTTCTGTCTGTCTGTCTGTCTGTCTGTCTGTCTGTCTGTCTGTCTGTCTGTCTGTCTGTCTTTCTATCTATCTATCTATCTATCTATCTATCTATCTATCTGTCTGTCTGTCTGTCTGTCTGTCTGTCTGTCTGTCTGTCTATCTATCATCTATCTATCTATCTTTCTGTCTGTCTGTCTGTCTGTCTGTCTGTCTGTCTGTCTGTCTGTCTGTCTGTCTGTCTGTCTGTCTATCTATCATCTATCTTTCTATCTATCTATCTATCTATCTATCTATCTATCTATCTATCTATCTATCTATCTATCTATCTATCTATCTATCTATCTATCTATCTATCATTATAGTAACGTTAGTAATAGCAATTGTGAAATGTTTTCTGCTGCCACGCGTATCCTGTGCAGTCAAACTATGGTTACGTCTCAAACCCTAGCGATCTGCCTACCTAGGCACTGCTGAATGTCCTTCAGACACCCAAACATGCCTTCTCGTTAGGGAGCTCACTGTGTTTTGAGGCACAGTCTTGTATCTTGCGGTGAAGAGACTCATCCAGAACTCTAATTACAGCCTGACACTGGATACTGGACAGAAAGACTAACTTCATATGAGCAACACAAACATAAGCTGGTGCTTTACATTTTAACATTTAAATATGATATTTTATATGGCATTAGTTGGCGTTTGCTGTCTATTCAGTTATGTGTACAGTTGACTGTAAACGATCACATGGTCATCAGCTTTTGTGAATTGAATTGTGAATATTCCATTATACAACACACACACACACACACACACACACACACACACACACACGTTTTTATGTTTTATGGAGACTTTCCATAGAAAAAAAATGATTGTTATTAAGTACAAACTGTATATTTTACAAGGACAATGATTTGAGATATTGCCATCTTTGTGGGGACATTTTGTCCCAATAATGTAGGGTTTACCTGAACCCACACATACGCACACACACACACACACACACACACACACACACACTCGTTGTGTTTTCATGTTTTATGGAGACTTTCCATAGACACAATGGTTTTTATACTGTACAAACTGTATATTCTCTCCCCTTACACTAACCCGACCCCTAAACCTACCCATCACACAAAACTACAGGCATCTTTACATTATCAAAACAAATAATTCTGTATGATTTATAAGCTTGTTATCTCATGGGGATTCAATTTATGTCCCTGCAGTGACACGAGTCCCCATGAGTCTGTGTGCATTCAGGTTGAAGTCCCCACTGGGATAGATAAACATGTACACACACACACACACACACACATTGTGTTTCCATGTTTTATGGGGGACTTTCTTATAATGTTCAAACTATATATTATATCTCATAATCGTAAACCTACCCATCACACAAAACGTTCTGCATTTTTACATGTTCAAAAAACATGTTTTCCTCATGGGGACAAAAACATGACCTCACAAGGACAAGGATTTCGGATATTGCCATTTTTGTGGGGACATTTTGTCCCAATAATGTAGGGTTTACCTGAACCACACACACACACACACACACACACACACACACACACACACACACACACACACACACACACAGACAGTACTGGCGTCCCACTCATAAGAGTACTCTCTCCCAGTACTGGCACAGAGAGCATCATGGGAACGCTGTTAAACCACACATACAGCCTCTCAATCCCAGAATGATTTAATTTATAGCCAGTGTTTGTAATTAAGAGTCATGCAGCGGTGTATTTTTACCATATTTCAATCCGATTGTATTGCAGAAGGCCTGTTTTTGTAAAGCTAAGCTCTTCTCACAGAACGGCCTGTAAAGTTCTCTGAGGATGACTGAGTGAGAGTGAGATTGTTCAGGACAGGCTGCTGAACAATCGCGGTGTATTTTTAGAGCGTTTCTGTTGCTTGTCCTCTTTGCATTCTGACGTCCTGTTCCTCTCACTTTCATCTTGGAACTATTTTAACTTTGAAAACCCTGCTTACTTTCATCCCTGGTCTTTCTTTGCCCAATCCATTTGTGCACTGTATTTCTATCTTTAAAATGCAATAACACTTTCTTTCTTTTTTTAGTTGGCGTCACATAATTGCATGATATAAAGTCGCAAGAAATAAAAAGTCATGCACTTGCGAGAAAAAAAAGGCAGAATTGTGAGATAAAAAGGCACAATTATCTTTTTAATTATTTATATAGTTGCAGAAACAAGCTTCCATACTATGGGGATACTTGAAATTGTGGCAAACACCACTAATATTCACCCAGTATGTCATCATCTGTTTCTCACTTCTCTTCCATGTTTCTCACATCTACTCGTAGGTTTTCTCACCTCTCATATCTGCCAATCTCATGTTTACAGGAGCTTTTTGTGTGACATGGAACTGTGTCTGTAGAGCTCCTCATAACTAGGGTTGGGTACTGTTCACATTTTAACTGGTATCAGTACCGGTACCCAACGGTACCTTTTTTCTGTACTTTTGGGATGTTTACATAAATAACTGTAAAGAACCTGTAAGTCATTTATAAAAGTGTTATGGACATTATGCCAGAGCTGCCCTGGTCGCTGTCTGCCATTGTCTGTGATGTTTGCATGCTGTAATATTTACTAGTAAATAGTAGGCTAGGTACTTAATTTAATTCATAAAAACAACCATATTATTATTTTTTTCTTTTTAATTTAATTTCTATGAAAAGATTTCCCACAAATTATGTGTTATGTATTCTGGTAATCAAATAAAGACATAAGACATTCATTTAATTTATCTTTTAATAAAAAAATTAAAAAAAGTCAAACAAAGTGCTGCACCACTGAGCTTTATATGGTTCAAATTAAAACATGAAGAAAAATTGTAATATATAAAAAACTTTAAAAAATAAAGTTTTGATAATTTATTATTATTACATTAGTGTTAGTATTATTATTACATTGAGACGTATCTAAATTTTACTGTACAACAGTAATTTATTTGTCAAGGTAGCCAAACTTTTATTTTGACGGGTTGCCGTGATTCTGAGTTTCTGTGTGTTTATGATATGACGGTAGTTTTTCTCAATTGAATCGATAAAATGCTCATGAAGTGACTCAGTGGCTCTGGAGATGATGTTCATGCGTTCATGTCCTCATATGAGAGGCAGAGATGGAAACATGCGACAGTCACACACGATTCTGAGTGTGTGTGTGTGTGTGTGTGTGTGAGAGGTAAACCCATAGACTGTAAACCGCGCGTCTACGCATTCATTCGCACAGAGACAGGCATGAATCATATTTAAATGGTCTTTTTGCGGTTTAATATTCACAGACACTAGTCTATATCACCAGATGCGTTCTCAGGTACCGAAATTTGGTACCGATTGATTTAAAGGTCCCGTTCTTCGTGATCCCATTGTTCAAACTTTAGTTAGTGTGTAATGTTGCTGTTAGAGCATAAATAATACCTGTAAAATTATAAAGCTCAAAGTTCAATGCCAAGCGAGATATTTTATTTAACAGAAGTTCCCTTTCAAAGCCTACAGCGAACGGCCGGCTTGGACTACATCCTGGTACTTCCTTCATAAATGACGTCAGTAGAACAGTAGAACAGACTAACCTCCGCCCACAAGAATATGCGAAAAAAGGGGGCGTGGTCTTGTTGCTGTCCCACGTGGAGAAGAGGACGTGTTGCGTGGAGAAAAGGAAGTGTTGCGTTTGAGTGTGTTTGTCGCCATGTCGTCGAGACGCTGTTATTTTCATCCCGGAGTCAAATCACCTTTGTTTGGCTTTCCCAGGGACGCTGTAGAGATCATTAAGCGCATATATCTCCCGTTAAGAGGCGTGACCTTTCCACGTGCGCTAAGCTGCTGTCGAATCACAACACAGGAACCGTGCCACGTTTGCTAAGCTGTGGTCAAATCACAACATGAGAACCGCTGGCACAATCAGAACTCGTTACGTATTTCTGAAGGAGGGACTTCATAGAATAAAGGAAGTTATCAGCCGTTTTTAGGACAGTGAAAACAGCGGTATACAGAAAAGTAAATTGTGTTAAAAATACAGGTTTTTTTTACACGCGAAACATGAACGCATGTTATATTGCACACTGTAAACACAATCAAAGCTTCAAAAAAACACGAAGAACGGGACCTTTAATGTGAATCGGTACTCGGTAGTTCCGACGTAATTCGGTCGGTGCCCTTAAAAGTACCTCGACCAACTAACGTTAGTGGCAATGAAAGCAGACTGCTGAGTTGGCTTACGTCGGCAGCATCTGGGTCCAAAGTTGCCCTGACACACCAAGCAGACGCTTGACATCCAACATCCTTTTTTTTTCAGAATCAGAACGATCAGACGTTGAATCGGCTGAAAAATGAGGACCAACGTCAGCCGACGGTGTGGAACACACAGAGAAAACTTATGCCTGGAACACACCAAGTCGAAGGTCGGCCGTCGGGCAGTTTTCGTTCGTCGGCCAACTAAGTTTTCTCTATGTGTTCCACACATAGGCCGTAAAAAAATATGGACGACGCGACTTCATTGACTTCTGCTGACCAGAGTTGAAGCTTTCGTAGGCCGCACACGGCGCTGACATATTGGGACCGAGTCTGCGCAGTAACGATCTCAGGACCGGAGTTGCGCAGTAGAGAGCAGGAAGTAGAGGCGCGATTATCAAAAGCCCGCCCACACTCTCATAGATGCAGAACAATTAATTATGTTGGTGTAAAATAAACAGTTATAGAAATGTAGAAATTAAAGCTAAAGCTTCAGTCTCCTCCCCAAAATCCCGAAAAAAAGTCTGTTAGTGCCTCAGTGACAACTTCACTCAGAGAAGCCGTCAATCTCAGCTGTCAATCATGACGTCACACACCCCAAAATTATAGCATCAAATAACTCACTAAAACTAAACACTTGAAATTAAATCATCATAATAAAAACTGCCTAAAATGACAGAAACCATCTTTAGGAAACAATTATTTGAAGTGTAATTGAATTGTTTAGTGTGTCTCGTGTCCATTCTAATACATGGAGAGGTGGGGTTTAGGAGCTATACTGGGACCAACCACCGGGGGCGATCGAGGCGCGGAGGCTTCAGTTTCTGACAGGAGTGCTACAGGCTTGGTTCCACACCGTCGGCTGACGTTGGTCCTCGTCGGCTATTTTTCAGCCTATTCGACATGTTGAATGCACTTCTGCCGAGCCCGCACTGGTGCGAGCTACGCAGCGGACTTCTTCCCGGCAGTCAAAGCGGCATTACGTCATGAAAGTGCGGACTCAGGAAGACTGAGTGAGGGTTTAGGGTGCCATTTGGGACAGGGCCTATGTATGAGGTGCGCTTTGTTTATATAGGATATACAGGGTAGCTCTTCCGGTTTCCCACTTTGAATAACGAAGACTACTGCCACCAGCTGGTACGGACAGAGGCATCGCAATAGGGCAGGCAAGGCAGGCACTTGCCAAAATGCAGGGCCCCCGAGGGCTGATCATTTAAACAATCAGAAATGATAATATAAACATGCAGCGACATCTCTGAGTCTGCATCCCCCTTAGTGGGGCCCCCTCTCTAGTAACGCTGGCAATGCTTTCGCCACCTCGCCTCGACCGCCTTCTTCAAACTGTAGAAAATGCATGATTTGATTTGTTAAGCATGAAGAGAACTTATCCGTTTGGCTTGGCCGCTCGCTGTAACAAATAGTTAAAAATAGGTCAAATAAAGAAAGCAAACAGGATGCGCGCTTTCTTTCGTCTGCAGCGCATCTCATAAATGAACCGAAACTAAGCGTATCAGGCTTTTTGCCTCACATATATATGAGAAATATATCTAGCCTATAGAAAGCTTGAAATGTCTACTTTTAAACGAACAAATTCAAATCGAAAACAAATATTCTCTAGTTCTGTAATCCGTATGAAAAGTGCATTTCTCTCTAAAGGCGCGTCCACAAGGCACTGCGGAGAGGCGGCATCGTCAACTTCATCTCTCCAGCTGACACTGACTCAGAAAATACTAGTTTAATAATAAACAAATAAAATGTCTTTTTTTTTCTGACACATTTAGAATCATTACTTTTGCCTGTGTTTTTTTTCTCAAGCTTTTAGCGTGCGCGCCGCTTCCATGCACCCAGCTTATATATTTAAGCAGCCTAATTAAATTAGCCTAATATAAATGTGCACTATTTAATTAGTAGGCTAATAAGTATATCCAGCTCTTCTACATTAAATTAGTTTGAGTTAACATAGGCTAGTTGATAAACTAATAAAATAAAGTGATTAAAATGATAACCATATTTCTATATGTCGGAGAATTTCTTGTTCCTGTCACCACCACACAAAGCACTGTTTTTAAGGTGACAATTGGTTGTACTGAATATGAAGGTTGTACTGTATTTTGAAGATATTTTATTGTATCTTCTCTTATGAAGATAAGTTTTGATTAATTAAACAAAAAGCACTTTATTTATGTTTTTTTTTAATTTTTGTTAAAAAAATTAAACACATTTTTTTGGGGTTTTGTTATGTGTTTTGACTACTTTTTGTATATTGTAAAATTAGATAACGAAGATAGGCTATATAAAAAAAAAAATGTAAATAGGGCCTCATTGATTAATTTTGCCTGGGGCCCCCACTCAATGTTGGTTCGCCTCTGGGTACGGAAAGCCATTTACTCTTACGCAGGCGCAGAACGTACGTGCTACTTGGCCGTCGGATGTCAAGCGTCTGCTTGGTGTGTCAGGGCAACTTTGGACCCAGACGCTGCAGACGTGAGCCAACTCAGCAGTCTGCTTTCGTTGCCACTAGTTGGTCGGCGTCGGTTTGGTGTGTTCCTTGCTTTAGTTGGCCGATGAACGAAAACTGCCTGGCGGCCGACTGTCGGCTTGGTGTTTTCCAGGCTTAAGATCATGTTTAAAACCCCTCTGGTGCAAATATACAAAGGATTTTGATACATCATATTGCTTCTAGTTTTGACACAGAAGTCACATTGTGTTTAAAGGCACAATATGTAAGATTCTTGGATTAAAATATCCACTAGAACAGAGATATTTTGTTGACTTGTGTACTTAGCCTACATTATCCCAAATGTTTCCAAGAATGTTAACATTTTTACCAGGACACAGACCGTGTCCGTGCGTCGCCTATCAATGACATCATACCCGTGTTAAGGCTGATTTATACTTCTGCGTCAGACCTGCGGCGTAGCCTCTACGACCGTGGGCTCATTTTCATTTATACTTCAGCGTCCTTGTCCACGTCGACGTGCAGTTACAGATGCAGAGGGAGCATTTGCACCCGTGAGGGAGGGTTTCTGGCAGACCAATCACAACGCTTGCGGTTCGTGTAGAATTGACGCGTTGTTATATTTTTGGAGAGGTGCATGTCAGGGTACGTCGTAGGCTACACGTGCAACACACAGCCTACGACGTAGCTACGCCGTACACTCAACGCAGAAGTATAAATTGGGCTTTACCCTCGTTTTTCGGTTTTACCCTCGATTTCCGTTTTTTTATATTATGTGTTTTATTAGACAGGTGAGCAACTGTTTGGATACATTCATCGACAGAAAACTCAACAGTTAGTCTTATTGTTTACATCTGGTTTCCTTGATTTACCGCGAGTACCATGTTTTACCATGCCTAATATCGATCTAGTTCACTGCAGTGTGAACAAGTGTATAGGGTGGCCATTTTCATAACACCAAAAAGGAGGACACTTTGCGGCATTTAGTGAGGCAAGAATAATTGCATAGTATACTCGCAACTACAATACAATTTTGGCCATCATATCTATGGTATCATGATACAGTGATTCTGAAATAGCCTACTCTATTCATTACCAGACCATTTGATTTACGATATGTGTAAGAGGCAAAAAAGTGTTTGTTCACAGCATTTGTATTTATTCAAGACAATGTGATGTCTGTTTCAAAAACAGACCACTGACATGAACCTGTCTTGCAAAGTGCACAGTGCCTAAAACATAACATTTCTGGACTTAATAAAAGAAATACATAAATAATCTGGCACAGTGCCAAATCCATGAAAAGCGCCTCTACTGCTTTTTGATTTAAATTTGTGCTGTTTTGTCCATTCCGGATTAAAAGAGGTCTGACGTTTCAGCATGTTCACATTATGATATGACGTAGCCAGCACGTCGTGTAGGCTTGTTTATGTTTTTAACCAATGATATAACAGATATTTATTTGACACCGCTTTCAGCCAATCATTTGTTTGACCAGAGATCTTACGGCATTAGACGCTATGCTGCTGCTTCCCAATAAAGATTCTAGAGCGGGTTTTTTTTTAGATTACTAAAACATGATTACTGTAAAAAGGAGGACAAAAGAGTGTCCTGCTTGAGGTTGCGCCGGATGCCGGACAGGGGGCTTAAAATCCGGACGTATGGCCACTAGGGGTGTAACGGTACACAAAACTGACGGTTCGGTACGTACCTCGATTTTGAAGTCCCGGTTCGGTATGGATTCGGTACAGCAGTTTTACAAAATTGCTTTTTTATTAATTTTTATTCAACAGTGGTTTAATGAAAAAAATGGTGTCTGTCCTTAAATGAATTAAATTATAACTAAAAGTTTCTTAAAGATAATGCTGTAAACTATATAGGGAGCCCTTACTTACATATAGCTATTAAAGATTAACAACAGAGCCCAAACTATTAGCCTAAATTCAGTTGCTATTTATTTTTAGATATAATAATCAACACTCATAAGCTTCACATAAGGCAGTTTTTGCATTAACTTCTAAATCTAATTATTTTTATTCGTTGTTGAAATATAATCATTTAGTGGCTGTAATTTTCATGACAGGTTTATTTAAACATACATTAAATAAACAAGACATCACTAACAGGCTTAGTAGTATATAATAAATATATATAGGCTAATATAATGAATATAACGGCTAATATAGTGCATGTATTCAGCGAAAGAGTTGATTTCTCTAGTGAGCTACAGCTGTGGACACTGAAGGACTTCTGAGTAAACGTGATTCTGCATGACATTGTTTACAAGCTGTTTTATTGTCTTTCCGCGGTTGAAACACAGATGGAGCGATTACATGACATATGATACATTTCAGTAAGGTATAATGTATCCTCAACATACCTTAAGATGTATTCATTTATGTTTATTCTTTAGGAAGAGATGATCGCATTGACTCGCGCGCCGCGCGCTGCCGCTTTAAGTTGAACTGATACGCGTCTATCAGTCACGTCACCCCTAGTAAACACAGATGGAGCGATTACACGACATATGATACATTTCAGTAAGTTGTAATGTATCCTCAACATACTTTAAGATGTATTAATTTATGTTTATTCTTTAGGAAGAGATGATCGCATTGACTCGCGCGCCGCGCGCTGCCGCTTTAAGTTGAACTGATACGCGTCTATCAGTCACATCACATTAAAGAGCGTTAAAACGGCATTTATCGTTTGAATTTCGTGATAAAATGGACTGAATACTTAATATGTTCGTGTGGGAACTCGGATTGAAGTGTGTTCTGCGCAAGCCGACTGTTAACTGTTAAAGATTACATTCATAACCGTTCGGTACACGCGTGCACCGTACCGGAAGCCCTGTACCGAAACGGTTCAATACGAATACGTGTACCGTTACACCCCTAATGGGCACCCTTGTCAGGGTTTGTAGAAGGGATGAAGCGAGGACTCAAAGATGCAGAAATAAGGGCTTTTAATGTGGATAATAAAATAAAACAAGACAAAAACAAACTACCCCGAGGGGGAAAAACAGACTTGACTTGACTTGACTTGACTTGGGCGGGGTTAGACAATAGACATGAGCACAAGGCACAAAGAAACACTAGACAAGATATATCTGCTCACACCAAACGTGACATGAACATGCAGCTAATGAGAACTCATCAGCTGCATGTTCACACAAAACATGACAACATGAAAGCACGCAGCCAGTGAAAAACACCAGTCACGTGCTACACAACACAAAACATAACATGAAAGCACGCGGCCGATGTAAACACGAACCGCGTGCTACACAAACACACACGGACAGAAGAGCGCATGCTCACACGACAAGACAGAGCGCACGAGAACAAGCGAATGCTCATTCCGTGCGCTCGTGACAAAAAACAAACACGCGGAGCATGAATGTCCGAATCCCAACTGAAACCCAAACTAGACCGAAGTGCTGGGATCCGAACACCACGCCCCGCACACAAAACACAAGGACAGAAGAGCACGCAGCTCGAGCATGCTCAAAGCTGCACGCTCACACAAGACAAGACAAACAATACAGGAGTGTCAGGGCTCTGTCACAAACCAAGAGTAAACTAGACCGAAGTGACAGAACCCTGACAACCCTAGTCTCATAATAGCTGCTGAGCGACCGCACAGAGAAGCATTATGATATAACGTTCAACACACTCAAATAATGTATCTGATATGATAAAACAGCGCTGCGTTTCCCCACATACACATGAGCGGAAGAAGCGCCTGTGGCAGAATAAAAGCTCTGCGAAATCAATGCGTCATCAAGCTACACCTTTGTTTTGAATAAGCGACCTCTAGCGGCGAAAAATTACATATTGTGGCTTTAAGTTTTAAAGGAATGATCCAGGTTTAATTTGTGCAGCATTTGTGGCATAATGTCCATTATTAGACTTTTCATCAAAAAAAGCAAAAAATTATGGGTACAGCAACAACGGGCACATACTAGGAAACAGTACAAGTTAAATACTGTATGTAGTAAAGTTCGTTTGTGTGGGAAGAAGGAGGCGGGAACCGGCGAACATTCAAACACATTTAATAAATCAACACAAAATAAAATGGCGGCGGCATCCCCCAATGGACGACTGCCGCCTACATACCAAAACAAATGAACACAAAATGAAATTAAAAGCGGCAGCCCTTCGTGGACGACTGCCGCGCACACACTTAACAAAACGTAAATAAAACACAACGCAAAATCCCAGGCCTGGTCCTCTCTCGTCCTTTGCTGTCGTCGTTCCTCCTTTATACTCCCGTCACTCCTCCGTGAGACACGAGTCCCGCTCTCACGGTCCCTCAGCCTCGCTGCTCGCCACATACCCCCAACGCCCTTCGCAGGCCGGGGGGCACTCCCGAGACTGCGCTCTACTCCCCTAACTTATTATAGTCTTCTCAAAAGCCATCTGTTATAATCGCGTTGCGCATTATAACCACTCACACGTGTTTCTATTGAGGTTATGAATGCAATGTCTCATAATCAGAGGCGTTCAGATTAGTTCGTTTGGTTCAGAGCGCGCTCTCACTCACTGAAATCTGCACTCAAAGTGTGCGTGTGCTGTGTACGCAGGAGATTCACTCATCACACCGTGGTGGTTGACTGTTTTTGTTCTATTTCAGCAGCGAAAATAGTTTCAAACAAACACAGCAGAACCACAGCGCATCTGATATGACATAAAGCATAAAGTTGGCGAATTTAGGGACCGTCTCTAAAGTTACATACAACATTGGTAACGTTATACACGTTTGAAACTTCAATAGCATTTGAAGAGAATGACAGTCATAAAACTGACTGTAAAGTGTTCATCTAGGTGTCAGGTATGATGCACACCTTTTGATATTTAATAAAATAAACTGTCAAATCATATGGAAATATGGATATAGGCTATGCATTATTTCACTAGGATACTGTTTGGGCTATTACACAAAATATTCTAGATTTAAATGCATCATTGCTGAACACAGATGAGAATATTGCTTGAATATATTTACAGAGATAATATTAGAGATTATATTTACACCAAATTATTGTTTATGTGTTGCTATTGATGACGGCCATTATAAGGAAGGAAATCCCACAGAATCTAGATAAAAAAAGTGCATAGAACTGCTTGATTTATTTGTTGTTTGTTGATTTTCAAATATAAAACTTCTTGAAATGTTTTAAGTGTGTGCATCTGCTCTTTTTGAACACTCATCTCATTTGAACAAAACCGTGATAATATTGATAACCGTGATAATTTGGGTCACTATAATCGTGATGTGAAATTTCCATACCGTTTCATCCCTACTGGACATATTGAGATAAACAAGATTTACCTTGTATTGAGCCGGTTATGTTCCTTTAAAGGGGGCTGATGTGAAGTTTTGTGTAATGCTGTACCATTCTCTGATATAATGTGAGCTGTGTTCATATCACACACACACACAGGGCTTAAATGTGTGTCTTGAGACAAAGATAAACTAAATGGAGAGAGAGAGAGGAGAGAGAGAGAGAGAGAGAGAGAGAGAGAGAGAGAGAGAGAGAGAAATGATGCAAACGGTTAAGAGTGAAAATCTGTCTTTACGAAGCATTGTGATAAATCTGTTCTGTTCGATGCTACTCAGGCCATTTTCATGCTTGGACTGGTGTATTTTTACCATTAAAAGAACTAAATAAACTGCTGAATCATGCTCTGAATCACACTCCCAAAATATCCTCCGGACGGAGTCGTCGTACAGGCTTATTCCCGGGTGGGTTGTGTGGTTCGTGACGTGGGGTGGCAGCAGATCAGAACAGGGGTGTTATTGAGGAGCTCAGCCAAAAGAAATATTGTGAAGTGGCAGGGTGTGGTGCACAAAACCCTTGAAAAAAAACCTCCCTCAGGATTCTGGGTAATGGCCCACAGTGTGTACATGAGCGAGTGAGACGGAGATTAGGGATCCTATAATGTGCAATGTTAAAGGAAGTCTCTTGAATCAAATAGTGATGCACAGATATTAGCCAAAATCTATGACAAATGATTATCTTTTTTGTTATGACTGATAAAAAATATTATCCGTCTGTTCAAAACAATGATCTGGAAACTACCCACAACATACACTAAAAATGGATGGGTTGTTTTAACCCAAATTTGGGTCAAATCTAGACAAACCCAACCGTTGGGTTGAATTTTAAATTACATAATTTTTTTTCTTTTGAGATCACAAAACTGACGGATTATGAATTGTTTCATTGTTTTGAACTTGTTTCTGTTAACTTAGACAAACTTAAATTTAACCGAAACTGGGCTGGGATTTCCATTTCCCAGCATGCTTTGCCATGACACTCGAAAGGGACAGTAAATGCTACAATATATAATGTTTTATATTATTTAGTAGTGTTTAATGCATAGATATGCTATTTCAGAAGAGTTTCTGTTATGTTGGGTGTTTTGGGGGATACATGCTGCCTTCATGTGCTATCGAAAATGTGTACTTCCCACTTCTGAAGCTTACAGTGTACTATTATACTACAATGAAAATTATACTACAACTATAAACTAATTTTCACTCACAAATGTAATTTCACAACTAATGACAAAGTAATGGCAAGTAACACATTAAACGTGAAATTCTGAAGTTTTCTGAAATTTTCTTGAAAAACATATTCCAATAATCTGTGTACTATTTACTAATTAGCTTTTATTTGTGTATTTCCCATTTTTTCCCCCATTTTCAATATTTCTATTTAATTTCTTTTTTATATTTTTAATACTTCAACATTTTATTTCAGATGCCAGTGTTGCTTAATTAAATCATTGAATGAATTATTAACACTTTTCATTATGAAAGACAGAAGAGGTTTAAACATTCCCTCTGATTTGGCAGAGACATTCTCTCATTTTTAATTCATGATAATACCCATTTCCATTTAAATATGCTGATTAATTTGAATAATTTAAATTACAATTTAAGACCGAAATTAGTTCTAGTTCTGTGTTCCTGATTCATACATCACCTCTGTCCTCATTTTAATTCTGTCTTCAGGTGATTACCGCTGCGTGTCGTCTGCGTCTCACGTGTCCTCATCACCTCACACCTCTGTGAAGAGAAGAGACGGCGTGCCTGACGTCAACGTGACGCTGTCCCTGCAGCCGGAGACACACATCAGCAATCAGACCGAGTCCTCGACTAATCTCACGAGCAGCACTGAGCCCACATCTCACACAGGCACGACAGCAGGTACACCATTTATTAATCTGGGTTTTTAATCAGAGATTAACAGTGCCGTCAAAACCCCAAACAGGCTTTAACCAAGTTCCTGTTGCAACAACAAGCGTTTGTGAGGGAGAACTAATCGCTGGATTTGGAACATATTCAGTCTCTGAAATAATCTGTACACTGTAAGAAAAAACAGAAAAGGTACTGGTCATTTTCTGGCAGGACATAATCCGTTAATCTTACAAACATTTGCTTTAACCCTAAAAACAATGTAATGTACTGTAAAATTCAAAATGAGCATTAAATATTTTTAAAAACTCAATACGGAAAACCTAGTTTTATGGATATTTCTTCTTAAATCGTACTCTCTCTCCTCCCCCACCATGAGTGGACACGCCCCCTACTGCTGATTGGCTCATGCTCTCTCCTCCCCCATCATGAGTGGACACGCTTCCCACTGCCGATTGGCTCACTCGCTCTCTCCTACCCAATGAGTAGACACACCACCACCACCTACTGCCGGATGGCTCACTCTCTTTCCCACATCATGAGTGGACACGCCCCCTACTGCTGATTGGCTCATACTCTCTCTCCCACATCATGAGTGGACACACCCCCTACTGCTGATTGATTGGCTCACTCTCTCTCCTCCGCCATCATGAGTGGACACGCCCCCTACTGCTGTAGGCTCACTCTCTCTCCGCCATCATGAGTGGACACGCCCCCTACTGCTGATTGGCTCACTCACTCTCCCACATCATGAGTGGACACACCCCCTACTGCTGATTGGCTCACTCTCCTCCGCCATCATGAGTGGACACACCCCCTACTGCCGATTGGCTCACTCTTTCCCACATCATGAGTGGACACACCCCCCTACTGCTGATTGGCTCACCCTCTCTCCGCCATCATGAGTGGACACACTGCCTACTGCCGATTGGCTCACTCTCTTTCCCACATCATGAGTGGACACGCCCCCTACTGCTGATTGGCTCACTCTCTGTCCTCCGCCATCATGAGTGGACACACCCCCTACTGCTGATTGGCTCACTCTCTGTCCTCCGCCATCATGAGTGGACACGCCCCCTACTGCTGATTGGCTCACTCTCTGTCCTCCGCCATCATGAGTGGACACACCCCCTACTGCTGATTGGCTCACTCTCTCTCCTCCGCCATCATGAGTGGACACACCCTCTACTGCTGATTGGCTAACTCTCTCTCCCACATCATGAGTGGACACACCCCTACTGCTGATTGGCTCACTCACTCTCCCACATCATGAGTGGACAAACCCCCTACTGCTGATTGACTCACTCTCCTCCGCCATCATGAGTGGACACACCCCCTACTGCTGATTGGCTCACTCTCTCTCCTCCGCCATCATGAGTGGACACACCCCCTACTGCTGATTGGCTCACTCTCTCTCCCACATCATGAGTGGACACACCCCCTACTGCCGATTGGCTCACTCTCTTTCCGCCATCATGAGTGGACACACCCCTACTGCTGATTGGCTCACTCACTCTCCCACATCATGAGTGGACAAACCCCCTACTGCTGATTGGCTCACTCTCTGTCCTCCGCCATCATGAGTGGACACACCCCCTACTGCCGATTGGCTCACTCTCTTTCCCACATCATGAGTGGACACACCCCCTACTGCTGATTGGCTCACTCTCTCTCCCACATCATGAGTGGACACACCCCCTACTGCCGATTGGCTCACTCTCTTTCCGCCATCATGAGTGGACACACCCCTACTGCTGATTGGCTCACTCTCTCCTCCGCCATCATGAGTGGACACGCCCCCTACTGCTGATTGGCTACACGTGTTGTGCTGCTCGGTCCAATTCACTTTCAACAGTGTTTCTCAGAAATCGCTTACTGCACCTTTAACTACCACCCCTGACCTGTGAAAACAGATCATTTTTAAAATAATCTGTGAACTGCAACTGCAATGTAAAAAGGCATAAAGGAGGTGTGTGAGCAAAACCCCTTTCACACAGAGCGTTGACCCAGAAAATTGCCATAGAATTGCTAGAGTACCTTCTGTGTGAACACATTCACATCCTGGGATTGATCCCGGTACAGGGACCTAGTAACATTGCTGGGATCAGTCCTGGAACATGCCCTGTATGAACAAAAGGCAGGTCCCGGGACACATTATCAGTGTATTATCCGGAATCTCTGAAAGGGGCTAAAGAGAGAGAGTGAGTAAATGCAGTGTGAGATCTGACGTGAGAGTGTGAGAGTTTGAATCCTCGTGACACACAGCACATACAGCTCAATGCTGTTCACACACACTCACACAGCACACATGCACAGACAAGCACTGTGAATTGATGAAATCTCACCAACACACCATTAAAAATGATCCCGCAGTGTTGAAACCCCGGCTGCGTTTAGAGGAAATGCTCTGAAATGCTCAAAACAAATTTGGTGTGGAAACAATTTTCTCTTAAAGGGATATTCACCCAAAAAGGAAAATTCTGTCACCCTGTCAAATTACTCACCCTCATGTCGTTCCAAACCCGAAAGACCTGAGATTTTTCTACTGAATACCGTGAAAAAAAAAAGTGAAACAATGCGCAGTTTTACGTAATAGTATGCAACATTGTTGTCACATGATTTCATTACATTGCATGATTAATTTAGCAGATGCCATTCATTTTTAAAAGCCTAATCAAATGCATCAAGAACAAGATTAAACATCATGTCTGATATTAGTTGTGATTCCTCCGTCACGCTGATGGTCTCTAAATTATTGCATACTATTCTCATTATTTGTGAAATATCTTGATATGAGATTTGCTATGTTGGGCAGAATAACATGAGCTATTATGCTAGTGTGATATTGTGAATCTAGCCAAGTGCATTGCATTGTGGTTAACAGCACCTAGTGCAGTGTAATACACATTTTGGCAGTGCTAGGGCAGAATACAGAACGTTTGAATATTAAATATACCACCGTTTAAAGGTTTGGTGTCAGGATTCATTTGAAAATCATATGCTCACCAAAATACTACATTGTTTTATGACAAATTTTGTTAAAAACTTGTTTGAAATATTATTACAATTTAAATAAAAATATATATAATTTAAAATGAATTACTCGAGTCTTCAGTGTCACATGATCCCTCAGAAATCATTCTAATATGAGGATTTGCTGCTCAAGAAACATTTCTGATTATTATCGATGTTGAAAACAGCTGTGCCGCTTCATATTTTTGTTTTGAGGAAACGTGATACATTTGAAATGTCTTTACTGTCACTTTTGATCAATTGAATGCATCCTTGCCGACTAAAAGTATTAATTTATTTAAAACAAACTCATGACCCCACACTTTTGAATGCATGGTAGCATACATACTGCAGAAATAGTAATAGCACGCGAGAGAGTGATATTGTGAACACAGCCCCTCTCTCTCTCTCTCGTTCTCTAAAGAACTCGCACATATGTGGCAAACATTCAGTGTTTTCACATTCAGATAATTGCAAAACAACCAATTACAGTGGTTCCTCATATCTGCTTTATGAACACGTGCAAATACTCTATTGACATGTTCCTGTTATTCCACGGGGGGGGACAGAGATCATCGAAATGAAAGAATTAACAACTTGCTCCACTTCTGAAACAACTTTCCTTCTTTCAGACATCACCAAGCCCTTTTATTTTTCATCCCTTCCCCCCCGTTCGACATAAAAGAGACCACTTTTCACAATCCAACCACTTCCTGGTGGATTAAACAGGTCTAACCCTGCGATTTGACTCACAGAATATCATGTTTCAATCAGACATAAGTCACAGTGCAGGACTTAAAACGGATCTGGAAAAGGCATCGGCAACCAAAGAAACGCCATTGAACATGCAGCCTCCTGTTGAGTCATGTGCTCATGAATTTAAGCCCAAAGCTACATTTCATCTGTCATTATTCAGCACAGTTTGTATGTTTTTTAGTGATTTCACAACAATTATCTCAGCAGATCTGTCATATGCTGCCAAGTTTGTGTAATTATGCAGAGGTCACCATGGTAATAATTACAGTTCTGCCCACCAGGGACATCATGCACTTGTTTTTTAATTTATACATTTTTTAACAACTTAATTAATTCTGCATGAAAGTATACAGTGTACAGCTTTTATTCAGCAAGGATGCATTACATTGATCAAAAGTGACAGTAGAGACATTTATAATGCTACAAAAGATCTCTGCGGTTCTTTTGAATTGCCTATTCATCAAAAAATAAGAGGCAGCACAGCTGTTTTCAACATTGATAATAATCAGAAATGTTTCTTGAGCATCAAATCCTCATATCAGAATGATTTCTGAAGGATCATGTGACACTGAAGAGACTGGAGTAATGATGCTGAAAATTCAGCTTTGATCACAGGAATAAGTTACATTTGAAAATATATTCAAATAGAACACAGCTATTACAAATTAATAATAATAATATTTCACAATATTACAGTTTTTCCATCAAATAAATGCAATCCTTGTCAGACTTCTTTTTAAAAACATTAAAATAACTTTTAAATTATTATAATTGTGCAACTTTTATTGGAAGGGCGGATGACATTTCGTTTGTGTGTGTTTGCTGTCTTGACCCCATCATGCCTGTTTCACCATCAGGGACGGTGGCGAACTCAACCACCCCAGCGGAGAACGTCAGTTTCTCTGGGAATATCACAGACAGTCGAAATGTGTCTGATGTGTCACCTGTGGATAACCACACAGCAGTTACCATGGCAAGACCTCCAACACCTACTACACTCCTGCCATCAACGACCCATGAGCCCACAAACAACATCCACATCACCACCGTCCACCCGACAACCACTGAAACCACCAGAGCTCCTGAAGTGCCCAGCCCAGAATCAACGAGCACACAGAAATCCTCTCCGACAACGCCATCACCCACAGCAGCCGCCTTCCCCGCGGTCAGCACGCAGATGTCAGCGAGCAGCAGTCCCGTCCAGGCCAAAGCCCACGCGGACACACCCTCTGCGCTGAACGTCGGAGACGATGGTACGTGAAAACAGTGGCTAATATTCCTGCTTTGTGTTAAGGAGCTGTCACATTAGCAAATTGTGAAAGTGCAAAAACAGGTCAGGTGTCCACTTTCAGAAGCGTAGTGATGTATGAAGCACCGCTCACACAGAAATCACTGATGAAACCAAGCAGCGTTCTGTTGGTCAGCCGGAGAATTCATGTGACCATCTTGAACATGAGCGAAATCTGCATGGGGAACTTTTCCACCCCCACATAAAACTCCCGATTGCGCACAATCTTTGTTCAAGCAAAATATGAATTACAGTTATTATATTAAATGTATATTACACTTATACACATTTAATATATTTAAATACACTTAAAAATTATGCATTTATTAAATGTAATTAGTATAAATTATATTTAGCAGTACTTTTCCGTATGAATTTTGAATTATACAAATTTAATATATTACACTTAATATATTTATGTACACTTAAATATAATGCATTTATGAAAAGTAATATAATTATTATATATATACATGTAAATACAATGTAATTAAAATATAAATAAATATATATATAATTAAATACAATTAAAAATTATGCATTTATTAAATGTAATTAGTATAAACTATATCAGTACTTTTCATTATAAATTCTGAATTATTAAAATTACATGTATTTCACTTAATATATTTATGTACACTTAACTATAATAGATTTATGAAATATAATGTAATTATTATTATATTAATATATTGTAATATATATATATATATATATATATATATATATATATATATATATATATATATATATATATATATACACACACACACACACACACTCACACACACACTTAAATGTAATGTATTTATTAACTGTGATTAGTATAAACTATATTTATCAGTACTTTTCATTATAAATTCTGAATTATTAAAATGACATATATTACACTTAAATATATTTATAAAAAATAATATAATTATTATATACTATATATACACGTAAATACAATGTAATTAAAATAGAATTAAATATAAACAGAATTAAATACAATTAAATATTATGCATGTATTAAATGTAATTAGTATAAACTATATTCATCAGTACTTTTCCGTATGAATTCTGAATGCATTTATGAATTACAAAATTACACCTAATATATTTATGTACACTTAACTATAATGCATTGATGAAATATAATGTAATTATTATTATCGTATTTTATATTAGTATATTGTATTATTATACATTATATATATATATACATTATATATATATATATATATATATATATATATATCTACATATACATACATACACACACTTAAATATAATGTATTTATTAAATGTAATTAGTGTAAACTATATTTATCAGTACTTTTAATTATAAATTCTGAATGATTAATATTACATATATTACACTTAATATATTTATGTACACTTAAATATAATGCATTTATGAAATATGTAGTTATTATGATATATTATTTTATATTAGTATATATTATATATATATATATATATATATACACTTAAATATAATGCATTTATTAAATGTAATTAGTATACACTATATTTATCAGTACTTTTCATTATAAATTCTGAATTATTAATATTACATATATTACACTAAATGTAATGTTATTATATATATAAATGTGTGTGTGTTTGTGTGTGTATATATATACAGACTTAAATATAATGACATATAAATATAATGAAATGTACTTAAATAAATGCAGTTTTGTTGAGCAGATGTTTGAGCGGTGGTGTAATGATGTCCTGATCGCCTGTGATTTTGATGCTGGACAAAAACATGCCTTTCTGCTGGAAACTTCTCGTGCCTGGACAGAAAGCCTGTTGTGTTTCAGTGCAGACATGATTTATTGCTTTGATATCAAACATCACATGCTCATTCATTTTGTTCAAGCCTTTGTGACCGAATGCAGCTGCACACACAAATATTTACAGCGCACATCTGCATTTTTTGTTTACCATAATGGCGGGCAAAACAAATCCCCATAAAACTGGATGTGAATAGAGGTCTAACAGCAGACAGCCTGATAATGGTACGTTTGGGAAACAAGAGCGTCATTATATCTGTAGAGTAACGCCTGAGGGCCGGGACGTATTCACGCTAACACAACTGAAGAACAGACAGATCTTTGTGGATTCGCCAGGCCTGTGCGTCACTGTAGAAACGATCTAGCACAAAAACACACAATATTTACATATTATTTTTCAGAGAAGTGTCCTAGTATAATACTCTCTCTTTCTCTGTTTTTCTTCTTCCTGGGATTTCTAGACAATACCAAAGTGTCCACTGACCCGCTCCTGGCTGGACTGGTGTCTGCGTTTGTCGTAGTTGCTGCCATTGTGTCGGTCCTCATATTCCTGAAATTCAGAAACACAAATGACGGCCCAGAGTTTCGCAGACTTCAAGATCTCCCCATGGTAGGACTCCAGTTTCCTCCAAACACATACTAGCTAAATAAACTGCTAAGCAATTATCCACGTCACAGAAGGTCAACACTGACAGGACACTTTACATTTCATTTAAATAAAGTTATTGTTGAACTTTCAAGATGTTATAGTTTCCCATTTCAGCCTTAAATGTATCAGGGCCATAACCACAATAAGCATTAGAGGATCCACTATGACATTGCTTTTAAAGTGCCCCCATTATGTTTCTCGGATATTGCCTTTCATGTAGTGTGTAAAGTGGTTTGTGAATGGTTTGTGATCAAAGTGCAGATAAATGGGAGTTATTGTCTCCCAAAAGAAAGAACTGATTCTGAACTGCCGAGACGAGTCCAGTCTCACTTCCTGCAAAAACCTATAGGTCTTTAACACATGTGCATAATGCCAGCCTATGGTCTTCATTGGCTGCCCATGAACAACGTCTACTTCGACCCACCCTCAAACACTGTAGTTGTAGCTGAGACTGGAAGAGTTTGGTTTGTGTGTCGACATCGTTGCTGTTTGTGTAATCGAGCGCTGAGGAAGATTTGGAGCTGAAATTCAGATTGGCAAATGGACATTTAGTTTCCAACACACACTGTAAGCGGTCGACCCATCACGACAGACTGAGCCGTCTGACCAATCAGAGCAGAGCAGGCTGTCAGAAAGGAGGGGCTTAGAGAGTCCTTCATCGAGTCATTCACACACTGTGAGGAAAGAGGTGATTCTACAATGTATATTACTTGAAAATGAAAGTGTTTTTTGATATTGGATGCATGTAAACCTATTGTAGGAGACTTAGGAACCTTTAAAATTGCATAATAGGGGCACTTCAAAAATCTATATTTTATGATGGTACTCCTTTATGTCAGAAAGGACAAAGGTCAGGCACAGAAAAATCCTGCAATTTAGCTTTCTCTTAAAAATAAAAGGATAAATTCGGTATAATTAATGCTAATGCTGCTTTCAACATGTGAAATTTCCCATTTTAGGTCCATAACTATAATATTGATTAAAAAATTATACTTTTTAAATGATTATATATATATATATATATATGAAGAGTTTGGTTGCAAAACGCGATATATCCATTTTGAGAAAATTGGTTATTTGCCATTATTATTTGACATCAACAGTCAAGTTCATTCACATTTTTTTTGTACATTAAACTATTACTTGAGCTCAGTGAAGGCCAGGGACACAATATTCTTCAAATCCAGGATATTTTTTATTTAATTTTATGTCCATAAATAGTTCATAAATAAGTCAAAAACCATGCCAAAATGCAACATATTTATCTTAACATTGTCAAACATCTTAAATTGGTTAAAAAAAACAATACATCATAAATACATGGAATAGTATATACAAAGATTGATTAATAATAATAAGATTCTGAGTTAGTTTTGGCCAGAACATACACAACATAACCACTTTTTTTTTTTTTTTTGCAAAACGCTATATATCCACCTTTGGCTATATTCTACTACTGTAATGCCATTAAGAAAAGCTACTGAATCAATGTTTTGTTTGTGTGTGTGTGTGTGTGTGTGTTTGTGTGTGTGTGTTTGTGTGTGTGTGTGTGTGTGTGTTTGTGTGTAACCTACGTGACTGACAGCTCGCCTACAGTATAAACAATTAAATGATAAACGTTTTTTAGTTAGCCTATTGAATCCTCTTTTTAAAAATATGTTATTTGTTTTGATATTATCGTTAAATCACTGAGCAAACGCGGAGCACTTCACCGGCGGTGACTCTCTCCTCGCGTGACATCCTGAGCTCGCGCACGACGCGCAGCATCCAGAACGCTCTATAGCCTATAACCGTTATATCGCACTTTGTAAAGAAACTGGGCTGGCGGATATCGCGTTTTGTGAAAAAATACATTTTGTAGTAGGCTTAAAATGTACATTTTTAAATCTTATTAATGGCAGCAATTCACACATAGATTAAGGTACATCTGAACATTGATTTCCAATAATAAAATGCAAATGTCAAAAAATGGCGTTTATCGCGTTTTGCAACCAAACTCTTCATATATATATAGGCAATTGTGTTTTTTTATTTCAAAACATAAAAGGTGGTTTATTTTTTCATTTGATATAACCCATTCATTTATGACACTGCTATGTAATTTGCTTTAAATAATAAAAACATTTGAAAGGGTTATTATGGAGGACCAAATTACTCAAAATTAAATAATTCAGTAAATAATTCATTCAAATAAAACAATTAAATGTAGCAGTTTATTCTGAAATAATTAAATAATTTATTAAATAATGTATTAATTTCATAATTAACTAATTAATTATTAATTAAATGAATAAATGTATCTATTTATTTGGTAAAATTACATGAAAATACAACATTTATTGTTTAATATATTTCACAATGACCTTTCCACACACACTATTATGTTTAAAAATCTATTTTTTCATTATTAAATGTGCTTTTTCAAAAAGCCGTTTTTTCATAATATGCTGCATTTACGAATGACTCCTATTTGACGAATCATGCATTTCCAAAGCACGATTTTCCTCTATTATTATTTTTTCATAATAATAGAGGACATTTCACAAATGCCAATCACCAGGCAGTGGGCGGTGCTTGGCGCTGATTGGTTTGAAGTTGAAGAGTCATAAGGAACGCCGTTTCTGGGTCCAAGCCTCAACACGTTTCACTTGAGAATGCCATCGACGGCCGTTTATGAGCGCTATTTATTCATATTGAACATCAAACATTTAAAAAAGTACTTACAGTCTACACCACAGTCTCTGTGCTCACAGCGTCGCAGACATTAATATTTTAACGATTTATAAAAGACGAATCACTGTCTGGCCATCTGGAATTTTGGTATGGAGATAAAGGTTATTATTATATATTTTTGTTGTAGTATTACACCACATTGTGTGTGTATATTAGCACCGTTTGTTGTTTTTCTTGTAGTATGAGCGATGCCGTGTGACGTCAGACTTATCCGAATAAAACAATGTACCAACAGTCCTTAAACACAGCCACAGTTCTCATAGTTTTCCGTTTTTTTTAAAAATTCAATAAAGTCAAAGTACATTTTCAGGCACAAATAAGAAATGAGAAGCACCCTTGGTGTTCCGTGATGTCACCACGACACACAAAGATCGATTTGTCATGTCTGTCGACTCAACTTCAAACCAATCAGCACCAAGCACCGCCCACTGCCTGGTGATTGGCATTCGTGAAATGTCCTCTATTATTATGAAAAAAATCTTTGGGAAAATCGTGCTTTGAAAATGCATGATTCGTCATTCATAAATGCAGCATATTATGAAAAACGGCTTTTTGAAAAATCACATTTAAAGGTCCCGTTCTTCGTGATCCCATTGTTCAAACTTTAGTTAGTGTGTAATGTTGCTGTTAGAGCATAAATAATACCTGTAAAATTATAAAGCTCAAAGTTCAATGCCAAGCGAGATATTTTATTTAACAGAAGTTCCCTTTCAAAGCCTACAGCGAACGGCCGGCTTGGACTACATCCTGGTACTTCCTTCATAAATGACATCAGTAGAACAGACTAACCTCCGCCCACAAGAATAAGGGGGCGTGGTCTTGTTGCTGTCCCACGTGGAGAAGAGGACGGTCGCGTGGAGAAAAGGAATTGTTGCGTTTGAGTGTGTTTGTCGCCATGTCGTCGAGACGCTGTTATTTTCATCCCGGAGTCAAATCACCTTTGTTTGGCTTTCCCAGGGACGCTGTAGAGATCATTGAGCGCATATATCTCCCGTTAAGAGGCGTGACCTTTCCACGTGCGCTAAGCTGCTGTCGAATCACAACACAGGAACCGGGCCACGTGCGCTAAGCTGCTGTCGAATCACAACACAGGAACCGGGCCACTTGCGCTAAGCTGCTGTCAAATCACAACACGGGAACCGCTGGCACAATCAGAACTCGTTACGTATTTCTGAAGGAGGAACTTCATAGAACAAGGAAGTCATCAGCCGTTTTTAGGAGAGTGAAAACAGCGGTATACAGATAAGTCAATTGTGTTAAAAATACTGGGGTTTTTTACACACGCGAAACATGAACACATGTTATATTGCACACTGTAAACACAATCAAAGCTTCAAAAAAACACGAAGAACGGGACCTTTAATAATGAAAAAATAGATTTTTAAGCATAACTATAGTGTGTGAAAGAGGTTATTGAGAAATATATTAAACACTAAGTGTTTTCATGTAATTTTACAAAATAAATAGATACATTGATTTAATTAATTCAAAATAAACTGGTACATTTAATTGTTGTTTTATTGAATTAATTATTTATTGAATTATTTCATTTTGAGTAATTTGGTCCTCATATGAACAAACTACAGAGAAAAGTTTTGCAACTCAGCATTTTCTACCTCATGATATTTTACTTTCAAGAAAAGCAAAATGTGTTTTTTTTTAATTCTATATAATTCAAATGTAATGGCGATAAATTGAGAGAAAAGATTGCCTGATAAACATTTAAAATGGTCTTTACACTAAGCCTGTATGAAATGAAAATCCATCGCATAACCGTTAATCCAGTTGAAGGGGTCCTATTATGCCTTTTCCGTGTTCAGAGTGTAAAGTCCCTCCAGCAGGAGTTCTTCTCTATACCAGTGTCAGTGTTTCTGAACTCCCTGAAACGCCTCCATTGAGTTTTCTTCTGGGAACAAATACGTCACAATATTCATCAAATTCCCGACTAAGACAAATGCAAAAAAGGGGCGGGGCCTGGTTGAGCTGCATTAAAGGTCCCGTTCTTCGTGTTTTTTTAAGCTTTGATTGTGTTTACAGTGTGCAATATAACATGTGTTCATGTTTCGCGTGTGTAAAAAAAACACAGTATTTTTCACACAATGTACTCATCTGTACACCGCTGTTTTCACTGTCCTAAAAACGGGCTGATGAGTTCCTTGTTCTATGAAGTCCCTCCTTCAGAAATACGTAACGAGTTCTGATTGTGCCAGCGGTTCCTGTGTTGTGATTTGTCCGCAGCTTAGCGCACGTTGCACGGTTCCTGTGTTGTGATTCGACAGCAGCTTAGCACACGTAACTTGCACGGAAAGGTCACGCATCTTAACGGGAGATATATGCGCTTAATGATCTCTACAGCGTCCTTGGGAAAGCCAAACAAAGGTGATTTGACTCCGGGATGAAAATAACAGCGTCTCGACGACATGGCGACAAACACACTCAAACGTAAGACTTCCTTTTCTCCACGCAACACTTCCTCTTCTCCACGTGGGACAGCAACAAGACCACGCCCTCTTTTTCGCGTATTCTTGTGGGCGGAGGTTAGTCTGTTCTACTGACGTAATTAATGAAGGAAGTACCAGGATGTAGTCCAAGCCAGCCGTTCGCTGTAGGCTTTGAAAGGGAACTTCTGTTAAATAAAATATCTCGCTTGGCATTGAACTTTGTAATTTTACAGGTATTATTTATGCTCTAACAGCAACATTACACACTAACTAAAGTTTGAACAGTGGGATCGCGAAGAACGGGACCTTTAATAGTATGGCGAAACTCACAGTTATGGGACATTTCCTAAACACGCTCAAAGCCATTAACCAAACTGGTCTAGCCAACCAATCAGAGCACATTGTGCTTTTCAGAAGGAAGGGCATCATAGAGACAGGAACTAAACAGAGTGTTACTGACAGACTGGGGAGAGAGGAGCTGCAACAATGGAGAATATGGGGGGAAAATGTGTTTTTTGAACATTCAAGCATGAAAGACCTATTCTAGTAGAGCCTAAAAAAACTAAATCAAGACTTTGTAAAAGGCATAATAGGTCCAATTTATGTCACTGGGAAACATAGCTCACAAATGTCACCATTTCCTGCGAACGACTGACTGCCATCTGTGTGTTTCAGGACGATATGCTGGAAGATGCCCCTCTCTCCATGTACACCTACTGAAAAACGTCGATGTTCCTCGGACATCTTCAGAGCGCCCAACATCCTCTGTTCAACACAAGACAGAAATGAATGGCTCCACAGAGGCTCAAACACTCCTGTAGTTTCTGTTACAGGACTAAATGTAGCGTAATGTTCCACTCTAGTTGTTAAATTCACCGTGTGCCGTCAGTGCCTGTTCGTTGGGCTGTGTTCTTGCACTTTACGTGGGGTTTGGGAAGGGTCGTGTGCTGTGGGAATATTTGGGAGCTGTTTTCGGCTCTATGTGTTCATTTGTTCCTCTTGATAGCTGCGTCATCTCTGGATCTACTTCAGTTGTGTGTGTGTGTGTGTGTTACATTTTGTCTAATTCTAGAATTCTAACTCGCTGCTTTGGTTTTGTTAAAGAAACGCTCCACCTCTCAGTCAGCAACAGTCATGTTTACAGTAGTGCACTTATAAATCAAGTCTATGGGACACTTTCAACAGTACAGCCACATGACATCAACAATACACATGTTAACATGAGACTAGGGTGATTAAATAGTTTCCTAACCTTGTCTGACTAACTCCTGTAAAGCTGCTAAACCCTTTAACCTTTGCATGACACACACAAGGATAGACTTCATAGTAAATGCATCACTGTAAACAGATTTTTACAAACTGAGAGATGCGCAGCTGAAATATTAAAATGCTCAGCTTGACCTGTATTGAACCCGGAACATTTCTAATAATCCATGAACAACATCAGTAATGATTTCCACCCATGAGAAATACTATTTTTGTCAGCCATGTAAATGTTCACTTGGCTTCAAGAGAACATTTGGAATAATTTTTATCATCTGGAGTCTTCAAATAACGCGGAAAATGCAATTGGCTCTTTTAACCGAAACACAACTTTAATGCTTTCATAACACTGCTGCTTTTAAAATGTTTTAAGATAAAAAAAATAGCTATTTAGGTGCACTTTGACAGGCCATAGTTTTAAAGCGATAGTTCACCCACAAATTATTTACTCACCCTCATGTTGTTCCAAACCTGCACAGGTTTCTTTCTTCTGCAGAACTCAAAAGACGATCTTTTAAAGAACGCTGGTAATCAAACAGTTGCCGGTAGCCATTGACTTCCATAGTATTTCCTTTTTCTTTGGGTGAACTATCCCATTAAGGATTTCTTGTGCCTGAAATGTTTTTTATAAAAACTGAGAAAAAATATGAACAAAATGAAGCTAAAACTTAACACCCATTTTTGTATTGATTAATAAAAGTGAAAAATACAGTATTTTCCTTCTTGTGCGTTGTTGGCTGATGGGTGTGTGATATTGTTTACTTCATGTAATAACTTGTGAGAGTGCATATGAAGTGTTTCTTATTACACATTGTTCTTTTTTTTAATTAATAAAAGTCTTTAAAATACACACTAAATTGTTACTTTTTGAAAGTTGCCTCACAAGTTATGAAACAATAAAATGATTCACATTTATTGGTAAAAAGGTGAAATAGAGGTTTCTGGTCTTACTGTGAGCGATTAATGTAAACATGCTTTAAATACTGACTGCTAAACATGTACAAAAGCCCAAGTTGAACTCTCTGACTGTTTTGGGTGTTTTGTGTTGCATGTTCAAATTCAAAACCCAATTTCTGCATTATTTCGAAAGCCGTTTTGCAACTTTCATTGCCAACTAATCCCTCAATTTATGTAATACTGTATGGCTGAATTGGGAAACCGCACACTACTCTTACTATTTCTTGCCAGAGAAAGATATTGTAAAATTAGTAAGAGGTGCCAAATACAGCATATGTCCCTGCAATACTTACAAAACCTATAAAGACTATCTGTGTCTGATGTGTGTCAGTCTTACTGAATACTACAAAAACTCAGGGAGCACCATGGACTTGATTTGACTTCAGCGTAGATCAATTATATTAGAAATAGCCCAGTCCAGACCTTCATGACAGAAGTAAACTCTCACGTCTACCTAGTCAACACTTAAGAACAGGGTTTTCATTCTCTCTAATAGCTGCACGATGGTTTATTGGCCTTTGGGATCAGAGGTCACTGAGACTGAGATCTGGAGGACTGTCTGAAACTCTGTCCACCCCTTCAGCATCATTGTCAAGGTTACTCTCAAGCCCGCTTCCAGCATCGCTGATGTCACTTCCTGACAGGTCTGAATTTAGACGGACACTTCGGCGCCTCCTTCTGGGTTGTAGCTCTAAAATCAATTAGAAAGAGGAGTAATTGTTAGTGTAAACCTGGGTTTCCCCAAACTGAGGATGGCAAGTTGATGAAAAACCAAGCGGCAACCTCCCGCAGTTTCTCTTGAAGCCAATACGGAAGTGACTTAAACAGCAATTAATCGACTGGCCACTAGGGACAGGCTCCAGAAGGAGCAGAATCTCATTGAGCTCATGTTAAAATGCCCAACTTTACAGCAGAATAAAACATGTTTACAGTCTGGTACAAATTGTGGTTTTGGTCTATACGGCTAATTTTGCCCTTCATGACGACTGTGAGGGGGGTGAATTTTTTTTTTACTCATTTGTTTACATTATATAAAGCCTTAAAGTTCTGCATAATTAAGGGCGTGGCCACTTTGAGTGACAGGTGGATTGCAATTTATCCGCTGTCTGTTAGTCATCACCTCAGCTCCGCCCACATCCCGCCTCTGTGCCCATTTTCTAGTGACGCACGATGACGCACTGCCGAGATGGCAACGGCCAACTCGACCCTACTTTACGCTTCAAAACTGCTCTTCAGAATCCTATGGGTGACGTCACGGACACTACGTCCATATGTGAAAAACACATACTTGATTAAATCGTAAAAATGTAAAATAAAGTAAATCACTTTCAAATAAAAGTGCCTTCCTCTCTTCAGGGTTATTATCGTTGGCTGAAATTAAAATCATTTAAAAAAAGCTGTTTTGTCATCTTAAAAAAAAAAACTAAATACAACTAAATGAAATAGTTTACCTGCAGCTCATTTGCTCTTGATTAAAGGTACACTATGTAAGGGCTGGTTCACACACAACACATTTTAGAACAAAAAAAGCGCAGTTCTAAAAGGCATTTTTTTTTAAACTTCTTTTAACTTGAGCGCCACATTTTCAGAACACTGTCATGCGCGAGATGCTGCAAAAAAACGCGAGCACAACGGTCATGCATGTTCGTGTAGCACGTTTACATTGAAAAACAATGGAAAAGTAGCGCAGGAAAAATTCATTCTGTGTGAACGGCCCCTAATGCTTAGCCCTCTAGTGGTTAAAACAACTGCATGCATTTTGCAGAAGAACATGTTTTGGTTGTGCTTCGGCTCTGTGCGACTCTGCGGATGAATATGATCCTTTACAATAGATGATGCTTTATAGTGAACTCTCTTGGAGAGCTACATGGCAATTTATCCATTCAATAAAATACCTTACTCGCCTGTTGAGTAATACGAATACCATCATCTCTGTGTCGCTTTTACAACATTTGCAATCCCTCAGTTCTCTGCGAAAAGCCAAGCCAATGTTGGTTCTTGTTTTATTACGAGCTCTGTCGCGTTTTCTTTTAGCCAGCACTCTCCCCTGGTTGGCGTTTGTTTAAAACGGGTGATTCCCTGGAGTTTGGCTCCATGTCAACCATTCTCGCTCGTTGTGACCGCTAACCTCTGCCACTCCCACACCAGACACGCGTCGAAGTAGGCGGAGCAACTTTTCTCTATTTACATATATGACGAGATGTGGACAGCGGGCGACGCACGTACGTAATTTCCGGTTGCACATTATGTTACAGTACGTTCACTATCCTAAGAAAGTACAGGGTAATATAAGGTAACTACATGGGTTAAGATTAGGTTTAGGCGTAGGTTCAGGGTTAGTACCTAATTATTGTAATTAACAAGGGGCGCTTTTTACACTGCATAGCACAGCTCAGTTCGGTTCGGTACAGCTCGCTTTGTCCCATTTCCACTAGGGCTGTGCGATATTGATGAAAAATGCTATATGCGATATGCTTGTTAAAAAATGCGATATTCGATATGCGATATGATATTTTGCTTTAAGTGTGTAAAATCTATTTCTTTCCCCAACTGATATCCTTCACTTAAAGCATAACCGACTATGTTTACATGAATACTCATCAAGACAGCCATTTTGACATAACTGTGTATTTGACAGTTCGAGTGTGTAACAAGACACAAAAAAAAGATCGGCTTGTTCGGTGTGTGTGTGTGTGTGTGTGTGTGTGTCAGACAGCAGACAGCATGAGACTGCAAGGAGTTGTTTTTTGCAAGTTATTGCGTTTAATAAATCTTTTTAACGACAAGCAAGTCACATAAGTAAGTCGTGTGCCCAGTCTATTCTCTGCTATATGCGTCAACATAAAACGTACACTTTTCACAATGTTGAAGTAGCCTATTAAAATCATTCAGATATTGCGTACCCTTGCGATATGCATATTGCGATATGTACATTTGCGATATTTCGATATATTGTGCAGCCCTAGTTTCCACTGCATGGAACAGTTTGGTACGGCTCGGTACGGCTCACTTTTTGGTGCTTTTCCACTGCATGGTGCGGTTATGGTTCGCTTAAATAGTACCACCTCGGTTGAGGCTCCAAGCGTGCCGTACCGATACTAAAAAGTGACGTGTAAACACTGCAGATCACTGATTGGTCAGAGAGAATCGTCACCACCATTATATGCTTTTGTGACAGTGATATAGCGGTTAAGACCCTAAACACATTGCTAAATACAAGATTAGTTTACCCTTGTGCGCCGTCGAGCAAATCAAATGATGCAGTCATCTGCGCTTTGTTGTACGAGTGCCTACTCTCTTGTTTTGTTTTGCTGCTATCAGCCTCCTTTGAAACAAACGTATTCGTCTTGTAGTTAAAAACATCCACATGATGTTTACAACGATCATTCTATAATCCAACCCACTTTAAAGCGGTGCTAGCTGCAGTGGAAAACCAAAGTGAGGTAAGCCGAGCCGTACCAAGCGTTACAATGCAGTGGAAAAGTGCCATATGTACTTTCCGGTTCCTGCTGGATTTCATCCTCCACACACAAGTAATTTTTTTAGATTTAGATTTTACAGTGAAATACGCCACGGGCAGCTCTGCATTAGATTCCCCCTTCAGTGTAGGTGTATGATGCTGTAATCCATGTGTCCATGTGTCACCTGGTTCTTCCAGCCAGGATGCATCCAACTCGTCTGAGCTGATCTCGGCCAGACTGGGGGTGGGACTGAAATCATCCTCCGACCCTGACGACACGTGTCTCTCGGCCCTTGTCTTCACTGTTACCACTGGTACCACACAGGTGCGAGAGAAGACTTAAAGGACACCACATACAAAGAGCGCAAGTGCACAGAAATCTTTTAAGGAGCAGCAAGCAAAACAGTTTGAGAGGCTAAATGATGGTTTTTGGCACACACAAAAACCCTAACATTATAAATGACCTTCAAGGGGAAACAAAAAAAGTACAAGAGCCTTTAATTAGTGTGTGTTCACAGCTGCGTCTCACCTGGTTTCTGTGCTTTCTGTGGTACCTGTGCAGGTGTGGGGAGGCCATCTCTCAGGACCAGACCTCTCACCTCGTCCTTCAGCTCAGAGGCCGTGACTCTGAATCACACACACACAGTACAGTTTTATTTAATGGCATGTCAGCATCTTCATGGCACAGACGGAATAACAAAAATACAAGAGTTACATAAATACTATAAAAAGCAATGTGAAAAAATACAGCAGTTAAAATTACACAAGATTTGTTTACCTTAACATATAAAAATTCTAAAACCTTTTCAGGTCAAATCTAAAAGTAAGCATGTTTTCTATTTACATTAAAAGCAGGACAGTCCGATAAAGTATGTTTAATGTTGCAGAACATACATAGAGTTGGGCAAAAATGTCAATCTTGTATGACCTATATGACATCCACTTGATCAAATCTTGTTTAAAGGGAGATTGAATCACACACAGAAAATAAAGTGCCCTACTCTCATCAGGTTAATTAGCTAATACTATAACCATAAGAACATTACATGAATCGCATTAAATAAAATAAATGCTAACTGAAATAAAATATTCAAAAAAACAGGCAGCATTTCTCAATTTAATTTAGTTTAAGTTGAAGTGCTGAAATAAATTGGTAACACTTTACAATAAGGTTTCATTTGTTACTATTAGTTAACTACATTATTTATCTACATTTAAATGTATCTACATTAATCTCAACATTTACTAATACATTTTTAAGATCAAAAGATGTATCTGTAAATGTTACATGAACTAACATGAACATGCTGTAAGAATAAATGACTCATTATCAGTTCATGTTATTTAATGCATTAACTAATGTTAACAAATCAGACCTTATTGTAAAGTGTTACCAACTAAATAAACTAAAATATAATAGTATATCAATGATACTAAAATAACAATGTTCCTCCAGCTCAGTGGTTCTTAACCTTTTTGAATCTAAGGCCCCCCCAATTGACTGCTTTGTCGGACAAAACGGCAGATTCGGCGATGTGATTGGTCAGATCGCCTGTCAATCAAACTTGCGGCGAAGGGTGAATTGTCCACAACAATATTCAAAGGCCCCATGTCTTTTCCAATTGTTCATAATTTCCTCAATAAGGATTTAAAAAAAATATTTGTACTCACAATTTCTGCCCAATAGAGACCATGAGAGTCATAATCTGAAGACCACGCCCACCGGGGGGGGGGGGAACAATCAAACCATCTCCATTGACTTTGTATTGCGTGAGGCTGCCTCCTTGTCATTTTTTACTTATAACAAAAAACAGAACAATATCTAAAAGCTGACATGTGACAAGGTGTACAGCAAACAAGTTAAAAAAAACCCAGAACGAAAAAAAAACAGAAGTTTTTAATGCCCAGAAAACGAGCGTTTAAGGACAGAAAAGTGGATACAGGCAATTTAGGCAGAGCACCACATGTTATATTACACTGAGAACTACACCCGCTGGAGGGGGACGTAATCAGCGACGGGAAATATAATATATAAAACTGACATTTGGATATTTGACTTAACAGTGACTAAATGTTTACTGCACACACAGGCATACTGAGTGTCAGGATCCCAAAATGTACCCATTCTTCCTGCTGAAGCTTCACGTCTTATTGCCTGTATCCACTTTTGTCTCTTTAAACGCTCGTTTTTTTGGGTCAACAGCTTATAAAAACTTATTTCTGTGTTTTTTTAGCTTGTTTGCTGTACACCTTGTCACATATCAGCTTTTAGACATTTTGTTATAAGTCAGAAATGACAAGGAGGCCGCCTCACGCAATACAAAGTCAACGTAGAGCGCTGGATTATGAAAAACATTGCCTACTTTATCTTTAAGAGGGTAAAATCTCATTTTAATGCTTGTTTTGTCTCATTTTAAAGTCATCTCGAGTGTCCCTGGTGGAGAACCACTGCTCCAGCTGTTGTTTTGTGGCACTTTAAGGACGCACCCACCCACCTGAGTTCAGAAACTTCCTGTTGAGTGTGCTGGTATTGTGACACCATCCGAGCTAGTTCAAAACTGTGCGCGCGGTACGAATCTGTAAAACTCTCTAACGTCTGCAGAATACAAACATCACATGAGCACTGAAATGAGTGAACCAGAACATGCTATTTAATGAAATTACACAACTAAAACATCATAAATCCTAATGAAAAATCATTTTGCATATTATATGTTGCATATTAGAAGTCATTTACATACAAAAGTCAATAGAAATCTTAACTAACTTCATTAAAAAAACCACCCTCTTACATATAATCTTAAGTATTATATTTAGTATAAAATTGATAATATTGATCAATTTAATGTATCCTTCCTGAGTAAAAAAATTATCTTAAAAAAAAAGAAAAGAAAATCTTAATGACCCCAGGCGTTTGAACGGTAATGAACATATGTGCCTGCGTGTGTGTTGTTTACCTTAGAGCTGCGTTCATACTGTCTCCTTGTTTCTCTGGCCTCTGACTGGAGCTGGAACGTATCTTCCTCCTGCCGCACTACAGAAACACAAACCATTTCGCTTTTTTAGCATTCATGAACATGGTATAAATGTAGCCAAAATGCCCAGAGTCAGAATGTCTATCAATACTGAAGCCGTTATAAATGTGAAGCCAACATAAACACCGCCAGTCTGTGAGCTGATGTTTATTTGCGTGACGGTGGAGGCAGTAGATCACGCGTGCGCGCGTGTTTATTTTAACACAAAGTGCATTTGCACTGGCAGAAAGCCCTGACTGTAATAACAGGACACTCATATACTGAAAGAGTTTGATTTATGCATGTAACATTATAGTGTATATCTGATACGCACTCGTGGAACTGTCGGTTCATGCATCTATGGCATCAAACACGCTCTACGCAGGAATATGAAAAGTAAATACTAGGATATGACCTACTCAGTTTGTTTTTGAGAATGTCCACCTCTCTCCTGAGCTGCTCCAGTTCTTCTCTGCGGAGTTTAGAGCTGAAACTGTTGACGGAAAAAAACATTACAAACTATCAATGTCTGTACATTCACACGCTGTCCTTCTATGTTCACAATGGATCGCTAGCATACTTTGTTCAAAGTCAAGATGAAATCAAAACTGACCCCATTCACTTTTTTAGATCTTATTGTGCATGACAAGGTTGAGTGACAGAGTGAATATTTGCAATATATTTGCAACACTTTTTTTATACAATACTGGTGAAAAGTTTGAAATAATTTTTTGAAAGAAGTTTTGAAAGTTCTGCTCACCAAGGCGGCATTTATTTGGTCAAAAAGAAAGTAAAACGTTAACATTTCGAAATATTTTTTACAATTTAAAAGAGCTGTTTATATACAGTGAGGAAAATAAGTATTTGAACACCCTGTTATTTTGCAGGTTCTCCCACTTAGAAATCATGGAGGGGTCTGAAATTGTCATCGTAGGTGCATGTCCACTGTGAGAGACATAATCTATAAAAAACAATCCAGAAATCACAATGTATGATTTTTTAACTATTTATTTGTATGATACAGCTGCAAATAAGTATTTGAACACCTGAGAAAATCAATGTTAATATTTGGTACAGTAGCCTTTGTTTGCATTTACAGAGGTCAAACGTTTCCTGTAGTTTTTGGCCCACTCCTCCACACAGATCTTCTCTAGATCAGTCAGGTTTCTGGCCTGTCGCTGAGAAACACGGAGTTTGAGCTCTCTCCAAAGATTCTCTATTGGGTTTAGGTCTGGGTTTAGAGCGAGATTGACAGTCAAGTTTAGCTTCTTCCATTTTCTAATGATTGCTCCAACAGTGGACCTTTTTTCACCAAGCTGCTTGGCCATTTCCCCGTAGCCCTTTCCAGCCTTGTGGAGGTGTACAATTTTGTCTCTAGTGTCTTTGGACAGCTCTTTGGTCTTGGCCATGTTAGTAGTTGGATTCTTACTGCTTGTATGGAGTGGACAGGTGTCTTTATGCAGCTAACGACCTCAAACAGGTGCATCTAATTTAGGATAATAAATGGAGTGGAGGTGGACATTTTAAAGGCAGACTAACAGGTCTTTGAGGGTCAGAATTCTAGCTGATAGACAGGTGTTCAAATACTTATTTGCAGCTTTATCATACAAATAAATAGTTAAAAAAATCATATATTGTGATTTCTGGATATTTTTTTTAGATTATGTTTCTCACAGGAGACATGCACCTACGATGACAATTTCAGACCCCTCCATTATTTCTAAGTGGGAGAACTTGCAAAATAGCAGTTCAAATACTTATTTTCCTCACTGTACTTGAATATATTTTAAAATATAATTTATTTATTTGATGCAACGATGAATTTTCAGCATCATTACTCCAGTCTTAAGTGCAGTGTTTTTTATTTTAGCTTTTATTTTAGATTTATTATAGTTTTATCAATATTTTGAATACGCTTTTATTTTTATGTTAATTTTAGTTTAATTTTCAGTAATTTCATTATGCACATTTTGTCTTTTTATACGTTTTTATTTAGGTTTAATTTATATTTTTGTTCAGTTTTATTTTTTTCCAGTTAATAATTTTAGTGCTTCAACTTATTTTATTGCCAAGACAACATTTCTAATGTTCGTTTAGTTCAAGTTTTTATTTTATTTCAGCTTTTTATTTAAATTAACAGTAATTTTAGTTAACAATAATAACCCTGCTTCAGTGTCACATGATCCTTCAGAAATTATTCTAATATGATGATCTGCTGCTCAAGAAACATTTATTGCTATTATTAATGTTTAAAACAGTCGTGCTGCTTCATATTTTTGTGGAAACTGTGATATGCTACCATTCAAAAGTTTAGGTTAAGTAACAAATAAAAAGAATTTCAGCAAAGGATGCATTAAATTGATCAAAAGTGACATGTATAATGTTACAAAAGATTTATAATTCAAATAAATTATGATCTTTTGATCATTCTATTCAAAGAATCCTGTTTCCACAGAAATATTAAGCAGACAAAACTGTTTTCAACATTGATATGAACCGTTATTAATACTTGAGTACCAATCATAATTAATCATAACTGAGCAGCAAACCATCATATTAGAATGATTTCTGAAGGATCATGTGACACTGAAGACTGGAGTAATGATGTTGAAAATTCAGCTTTGATCACAGGAATAAATTATATTTTACAATATATTCACATAGAAAGCAGTTTTTTGAAATTCTAATAATACTTCACAATATTACTGTTGTTCAATGTATTTTTGACTTAATAAATGAACCCTTGGTGAGCAGAAGAGACATTACTTCATAATTATCCCAAACTATCGACTGGTTTTTATTTATTTTCCACAGATGTCACTAAAGACTCGTCACAGACCTTTCTTCCTGGTTTCCTAGAGTCGTGGCTCGGTTGATCTGAGCTCTCAGGCTGCTCAGCTCTCGATCCATCTCTCTCCTCCACTGCTCTATCCGTCGATCCGGTCCAGGACTCAATGCTCTCCGCTCTGCATCCCGCTCTCTCTCCTCCAGTTTATCCTGAAGTCTCTTCTGCTCCTCTGGAAGAGACCGGCTCTAGGATTAATATCAACTCAATCAGAGCAGATTTTGTTCTTGGCATATTCTATTAAAGGGGTGGTAAAACACATTCTTTCGAAGGCTTGATTGTGTTTGTGGGGTGCACTGTAACATGTGTTCATGCTTCATTTTTAAAAAATTGCATTATTTTTCATATATTTTACCTTTATTCTACACTGCTCTGTCCTGCCTGATGGTCTGATGGTTTCCGGGTTGTATGAAGCCAGTCCCTCAAAAATACACAATGGGCTCAGATTGGTTAGCTGGCCCAGTGTGTTGTGATTCGCTAACCGCCTAGTGCACGTTTGTCGGAAAACGTCACGCCCCTTACCTTTACCGGTAGACTGTGCTTTGGGTAGTATTAAAAAGAAAACAATGGCGTCAATAAAACCATACCAATTTGAGCCCGAATCAGAGCCAGTCAATTTTAGTGAAGATGATCGAGCAGAACCTGTTCAGTCCTCAAGAGTAAAGACTGTGGATCTATAGTGATCGCTACTGAATGGAACTGTTACTTTTGTATTTTTAGAACGATTATAGCCAAATATCTGTCGCAAGAACTATTAACCCAAAACGAACACTAAACATTGGCTTTACTAGTATCCAAATCAAACACAGAACCATGTTTAGCATGCCTGTAGATAAACAATACATAAAAGCTCTAATCAAAGAATAATTTACACTAATGCCAAGTTCGCTGTTGAGATTTAAAACAGTTTGTAACGTTAGGTGTTTGTCGGATAACGTTAAGTATGAATGAGCATTTAACAAACTGGTTTGCAGAGCCAAATGAGCGTTGTCATCTGTGTACTTCCTTGCTACAACGCACTATTAACAATACGAACTGTTTCAGGAAAACACATCGACGAAAAATAAATCATACTTACAGGTTGTGGCCCGTAAACAACTTCTGTTTTTAAATCCATCTTTCAGGACCGTTGTGCGAATCCTGCATTGAACTCGCGAAGATTGTGGAAGCTTTCCTCCGTGAAATGTGCAGCGGGAGCCGCGCGCGCCCGTCATGCATTCACACTGGCAGTGTTTGTCTCGCGCAGCTGAACCGTGGCTCGTGAATTGCAAATATAGACGAATATTGTCCATTATGTCACATTTTCCGATCTTCTTCTCCGACCCCTGTCTGTCTCATGCTTTGATTTATGATGGGCAGCATATATCTGCTGCAAATGTGACCTGTTCCCCTCTGTCTCATATACGCATGCATATAACGTTGTATGTTAAACGCACTGCAACGCACCCCCGTCAGGCTGAACAAAGTGGACCTGCAATCCGGATGAAAATAACAGCGTTTCGTCGGCATTGGCAACAACACTCCAGCCTACTAACTAGCCTACCACAACAACTATTCCCCGCGGCGATACAAAATGGCCTCGCCCCCCCCTTATTTCATATTCTCGGAGGAGGGGTTTATGTAAATATTGGGGCTGGTGATGTCCGCAACCCTGGAGGAATGTGTAGTAGTCCCTAGCGGCCGTTTGCTGTAGTCCTTAGAAATTGATTTCTTTAAAAGCAAATATCTCCCTTTGCTTTAAACTTTGAACGTTGTAACTTTGCAGATGTTGTTTATGCTCAAACAGCAACATTACACACTAGCTAAAGTTAGAAAAGTGAAATCGTGGTTTACCACCCCTTTAACTTACTTATTGAAGAAGTGTTCATTAAAAGGGTCATGACATGGATTTGTTAAAAATATTTTAACATGTTCCTTGAGGTTCACTTATAAATGTTAATAAGGTTTTTTTGCACATAAAACAAATATATATGTAACAAAAAACTATTATTTTCAACCTTCATTCTGATGCTCTGGTCTGAAATTATCAGTTTTTTTAAAGGATTAGTTCACTTCAAAATAAAAATGTCCTGATATTTTACTCACCCCCATCTCATCCAAGATGTTCATGCCTTTTTTTCTTCAGTCGAAAAGAAATTAAGTTTTTTGAGGAAAACTCCATATAATGCATTTCAATGGCAACCAATGGTTGAAGGTCCAAATCAATGCAGCTTCAAAGGACGGGCTTCAGAGGCTCTGCGTGATCCCAGACAAGGAATAGTGTCTTATCTAGCCAAACCATCGGTCATTTTCAAGAAAAAATACAAATGTATATACTTTATAACAACAAATGCTCAACTTTGGTTTTGTGATTCTTCACGGCGTGACGTCCTCACGTCGGAAAGGTAGGAGAAAGAACCAACCCAGTGCCAAAAAACTCTCCTCCAACTTCAAAATCGCCCGACATCGTTGTTTTACCTTTATTTTTGTAAAGGTCGTTTGATTTAGTCTTTGCACTTACATTTTAACACTGGGTCGGTACTTCCACCTACATCACGGCCGTGACCTTTCCGACGTGATGACATCACACGCCATGAACAATCACAACACCGAAGTCACTCATCTGAGGTTAAAAAGTATATATATATATTTTTTTTTTTTTTTGGGGGTTTGGCTTGATAAGACCATATTCCTTATCTGGGATAGTGCAGAGCCTCTGAAGCCCTTCCTTTGAAACTGCATTGATTTGGACCTTCAACCATTGGTTGCCATTGAAGTCCATTATATGGAGAAAAATCCTGGAATGTTTTCCTCAAAACTTGGAACTGAAGTTTTCGACTGAAGAAAGACAGACATGAACATGTTGGATGAGATTATCAGGAAATTTTCATTTTGAAGTGAACAAATCTTTTAAGGCTTGTCTGTAAATGGTCACTGTTGTGATCGGCTAACGCCACCGCATAGGAAACCATATCAACCCCCACTCGCTATTGCACGCGAGTAAGTGTTTTGAAAACATAAATGTTCTTTCACGCTTCCATTTGTCCTGTTGTCGACAGACTCAAGTGTGTGGAGTAACTGAACACATCTGTATACTGTATCCAGTGTAGGCAAATGTCAGCCGTTAAGCGACTGAACGCCAGTGGGCGGGGCCTATGATGCAATGATGTAAAACTATTTGCTGGAGTCTTGCTCTGGAGGCGGTCATATGCAAATGCTTCTGCAGTGTCACAGATCCCACAATATCAAAACAAGCCGTTTTTGGAGCTGTGTTTATGCTTTGTTTATAATGAGGACGTTTTAAGTTATGAAATTTGCAGGATGTTTTAATGGTACAAAGACCTCTTATATGGTTTCTCATGTCATGACCCCATTAAAATCTTAGCATATTGAAGCACATCAAATGATCACCTTGTAATTTCTGTATTTCTCTATGCTGAACGTTTCGTTCTCTTTCCAGTAATCGAAGATTCTGTGTTAAAGTCTCGATGACCTGTGGCAAAATAACATAAAACTTATGTGTTATTCTAGAATGATACACTGTAGGGTTCAGACTATTATATTAAAGGTGCACTATGTAACTTTTCAGTCCACTAGTGGTCGCCTGTTCAAAACAAAGGCGTAGTTTGATGACGCCATGTTTGAGCACAGAATCTTGGGATATGTGGTCTTCACCTCACAGCCGGTGGGAAAGAGTCAGGATAGGACTCGGGCAGAAATCATGTTCATGGATGTGATTATTAACGTTACTGTAGAATGAAGCATAGCAGGACCGAGTATTGTGGAGCTAAGGAATCGCTGGAGCAATTATTAATAAGATAAACGCAACACGCCTCGTGAGCAGCGGGACTTTTATTATGCCACAGTCGCCAGCACCATTTCCGCCTCACACGTCCCGGTTCCTTGGTTGAAATAGCAATTTATCACGATTTACAAATAGTTGGAAACAATTGGGATATTGTAAATACTCAACTGAACAAAATATATAACTGGCCTAGGGGTTTTGGGATATTTTACTGAAAAAATGTTACATAGTGCACCTTTAAGGCAAGAAACTGTAGTCAAAAGAACTGCTTTTACATGCACTGGACTTCACAAACTCTATATGCTATCTATCTATTTGCATCTGTAGATTTTTCATTTACAACACACATCTTTAAAGGTGGTTTTCTCAAGTCGAGTCAGAAATCTCCCCTTCCACAGCTTTACATACATCAAACGTTACAGTTTTAGTCATATCTATAATTTGGAGGTTTTTACAGAGGAGATTGTTAATTTATGATTTACCTGATATACCGTATATTTAACATTTTATTCCTAAAACTATTTTCTGCCTACTAATGCCTCATTTGCATATTTAAACATAACATTTTAGAAAACGTGCAATACAAAACAATTGTTTTAATGTACGGTGATTAATCAACTGGGGAATTATGGTAATAGTATCTATTAGTTCAGATATTTACCCTATTCACTGATTGCATCTTGCCTTAAATAATAATATTAAAATCAAGATAAACACATATTGTACCCCAGTTTACAACTGGTAATGTCCATCTCAGGTGATCTGATCTCAAGTGGACAGCACTAAATACAGATAAATGATCCAATACGTCATGTGATCCAAACACATTAATAGCAGATGAACTCAACACTCCACGTGTGATCGGATCACTCGAGCCAGACAAAGTCAGGTGAAAAATGGGTCATGTGACCAGAGCAGGTGTTAGTCTGACCTGACTCTGTTGCTGTAGTTGTGTCTGGATGGCGGTCAGATCTGACCACTGAACAGCAGGACTGAGAGAGGAAGAGGGCTTCAAATCAACACCGGCTGTGACCTCTCTGACCGGAAACACATCTACAGAGAGAAACACATGAACTAATGAAATCACATTAAACGTTTACAGTAGTGTCTTTGTTTTTAATGATACTACAAGTTTGATAAAACCATCAAAAATTTAAATTAAAATATTTGAGTGAAGAACAAAACAGTAACCTTGGTTACAATATTTATCTGACAAAATTATTAAAGACAAACTACACCTACAGGTTTTAATTTACTATTTAAAAACTGCATAGAAATGCAAAAAAGCATACATAATCAGTTATTAATATTTCCCTCGTTTTTGTATGTTAATAAATTCTTTGCATTTTATTGCGTTAACACAAATAATTGACTACCACGCAATATGCATACAAAATCTTTAACAAAATTTGAATAAAGGGTAAAGATGTCAATTGTCTTAAACCAGACATCACTTTTGGTCACTACTGTAATATATTCAATAAATCAATAAATAAAAGAAATTCACAATAAAACACACCTTTTCCCCTTTGTTTTCATGTTTGTTGACCTGCTTTGAGTTAAAATTATTTATTCAGTTTACTTCAACTTCATTGATCAGATAATAATTGATAAATAAATTATTATCTGATCAATGAATTCCCATTACTTTTCCAGTCTGTCAAAATTACTAGATATGGATTTTTTTTAATTATCATTAATTCTTTGGAGATTTAACACCCCAAAATGGTTATTATCGTTAACTAAAACTATTACAATTTAAAAAGCTGAAATAAAATATAATATAAATATTAGATGAAAAACATAAACTAAACAAAAATTAGAAATGTTGCCTTGGCAACTAAATTAAATAAATTGAAGTGGAGACACTAAGATTATTATTAATTGGAATAAAATAAATAAATAAAAACTAAAACTAAACTAAATCCAAAACTGAAATAAAAATACATTAAATTCATTATTAAATAATGAATAAATAAAAAAACGAATAAAAATGGCAAAAGCACAAGACAAAATGAAAATATAAAATAAAAACTATAATAGCATTGCATATAATAACATTGCTCCCAAATAGCTAACTTAGTATTTTAGTACAGGATTTATACATTTTACTAATTTCCATGACTTCTTCTTAAAGAATTACACAGAATATTCTCCATCTGTCAATTTTCTATTAATGCACTTAAAATCATTTTAAAATGACTTTACCTTCGGCTCCTCTGGGAGATCTTCCATATGTAGTTAGACGTTCCTTGTGAGACACAATATTAATAACTGAGGTGAATTAAAGTTGTATTTCACAGAAGAAAGTTAGCCATAGAGGTTAAGAATAACATTATGAGTAAATAATGACAGTATTTTAGGTGAACTGTCGCTTTAATTTATCTAGCAGACATAGAGAGAGCACTCTAGCGGCCAGTGTCTGCAACATACTAAACTGACTTATCGTGTACAAGAAACATTCAAATGAATGATTATAGTGATGAAATACAGTCTCTTACCCTCATTTTTGCGACACTTCCGTCCGCCTCGGAGATGATGGAGCTCAATTGATGGTCCCAGTTCATCCTGAGCGCCTGATAACCAGCTTCTCGAATTAAACACGAGCATAAAACCTGTATGTTTTATGAAGACACTTTAAACCAGCGGGAATAATGACAGGTGAAGTTACAGCGACAGGTAAACGGATCGCACAGTGTCACCGGAGTCTGCAGAGGTGTGTATCAGCTTTAGTAAACAAACGAATAACGCTTCAAAACACACACACACTCGCGCGAAACACTGAAGCGACCGGTTATTCCAGATAAACTTCACGAACGAATACCCTGTCATAAATAATATCATTCAAAGTTGGATTGTATGTCTAAAATCCTCTTTTCATCCTCTTCTCATTTCAGTTTGGTTTAAATCCAGGAGCCACTATATACTACGCCACTTCCGTCACACCGCATGGATTATGGGAAATGTAGTAAATCTGGTTTAATGGCCGCTCACTCCGAGCTGTAGCAAACATACTGGACCAGTATTTGATCAACAGAGTGGGAAAAACACCCAACTCCTACTAAGATATGACTCTATTCACATACATTATATTCTACTGCATATACTTATGTTTTAAAAAAAGTAAAAAGTGCCATGAACACCTCAATCTCCACAACATATCTTGGGAATCAATGCCATAGCCTAGCCATTATATTTATGGTTTCTGGAACACTATAAGAATCACATGTGACATTTCACATACTGTAAACTCGACTGTTATTTTTTTAATCCTGGCCTAATAACAGATCTTAGAGTACTAGCCTAAATTTACATATTGTAGGCTATGTAATTTATAATTTATTAAAAGTCTCGCGTATTTACCGTTTACTGAATACCGTGCGTGAGAGACAATATTAGCTATGTTTATTTTAATTTTCGCTTCTTCACTTTAGTTTTGGTTGATGTTTATTTAATATGGCATTTTTATGCATATTTTAATATCTTGAGTACCACTAAAACGTCCCTTAATTTAGTCAAATGTGGTACAGGGTTATTATAGTTAACTAAATAATAAACATTTTCAATACTGTAAATAAAAAACAACAACTAAAATAAAAAAAAGCTATAGTTGCCAAAGCAACATTTCTCCTTTTCATTTAGTTTAACTATATATACTAAAATAACTAAAACTGAAATAATATAAAAAAAGAGACATATTTTAAAGAAACAATAACTAATAGAAATGACAAAAACATACAATTACAGAATGAAAGGAAAACAGAAAATACAAAAATCTCAATGATATTAAAATAACACTGATGTGCAATCTCCACTTGGCTTGGTTTCACTGTACATTATCACAAAAAAAGTAACTGAATTGAACGTTTTAACTTTTATTCTGTTTATTTAAAACACAAATGTACACACAGAGAATTCCCAGAGGTCTTACAGTGTGAAATTAGCCTCTTTGTGCTTTTCTAACTTTACATGTTTTGTTATGGAATGTAGATTTAGAGTAGAATTGAATTGCAAACATGATTTCCACTATTTAAAACACATTGGCCATTTTAGCCCAGGTCCCCATCCGAGCAGCGTTCTCCCGGTGTTCACCGTGCACAGGAACAGACCCAGTAAAGCAAGCATCCCGAAAGACCCACGCTGGCGCTTCTCAGGCTCTGACAGGACAGAACGCAACACAAACTCATTTCACTGTATTCATAAGTCATAGTTGCCTTTAATCTACACAGATCAGTTCTGTGGAGGTGCATAGACACTCACTTCCAGAGGAGTAACCTTTAGCGTACAGCACCCGACTGACAATCCAGATCATCCCCAACCCGCTGGCCAAGCGCTGAGAAACACAACAAACCGTTAATCTCTCAGTTCGCATGGGTAATTATAGTGTTAATAAAGCTTAAATCTATACTCACTGGATGCTGAATCCCACCCACAGACAAATGAAAGAGGAATGGAGACAAGACTTCAACACTGTAAGAATATGGCACGCATATAAATAGTGCATGCTTTTTGTTTTACAATAACAATATCCACACCAGCATCAATAAACCATCAGAAAACTAACAAGGAAACAAAATCACAACATTCACTTCTTTATCAAATGAAAAAGCTGATATTTATTTATTGTAAAGAAAGCTTTAATATTTAACAGTAATATACAGGCACGTGCAGAGGCTTTGGGTGCTCGAGCCCCTGCCCTTTTTCAAAATGAATCAAAAGTGCCCCTCTCAGACAAATATCAATGATAATATCGTGGTCAATAAAACGAAATAAATGTGATTATAATAACATGACGATGTATACAATAGTAACGAACGGCTCAAAAGTCGGACAATTTCTGTTGAGGCGTTGCCATAACGCGTTGCTATGGTTTGCGTGCGTTTTGATTGACTGCTGATTTTCCACTGTTCGGAAATGGCTCTAGAGCCAAATATGGTCCTTTCAGAGAGTGTGTGGACTCACGGGAAAAAAGTAAACCAATATTTTTTTTTCCCCATCCATAATCAGAGCTAATGTGTTGATTTAATTACAAATCTATATATTTTAAAATATTACACAATTAATCAACGCCCGTTTGTCATGTATATACACCAACCAATCGTGATCTGGCAGAACAAGTTTCAAATTCCATTGGGCATGTGAAGTGAAGCAGTATTTTTCTGTTCTTATTCATAAATCGGTTGAAAATTACATGGACAGACGAACTAACGTTTGTGGAACGATTTCCTGCGGTTTGTCTCATTTTATAAATTGCATCACTGACAAAATGGATTTTAACTGACAACAAACAAATCACTGCAGAAAACCATGCAGCAGCAAAAGTTGCGTTAATGGTAAGTGTTAAATTCACTTGTATTTATGTATATTGATACACCGTTTTATTTCATGAAACTATCAAAGTTAATGAAGCCCAAGTGCCACGAGTACCTACAGGCCTATTATGTGAAGTGTAGGCTGGCGAAATGGTTACGTGAAAGGACTTTATTATATTACCATTTTTGATGATTATGCAGCATTATGAAAGAAGTCTCTTATGCTCATAAAGCCTGCATTTATTTGATAAAAAAAACAGCAATATTGTGAAATATTATTAAAATAATGGTTTTCTATTTTAAAATACTTTAAAATATAATTTATTCCTGTGATCACAGCTGGATTTTCAGCATCATTGCTCCACTCTTCAGTGTCACATGATCATTCAGAAATCATTCTAATATGAGGATTTAATGTCAATGATGGAAACTGTGATACTCTTTTCAAGATTCTTTGATTAATAAAAAGTTAAAAAGAACAATGTAATAATATTTCACAATATTAGGCTACTGTTTTTTCTGTATGCAGGCTTGATGAGCATAAGATACATCATATATATATATATATAGGGGCTCAAATGTAAAAAAGGGGCAGTGTGTGTATATATATATATATATATATATATATATATATATATATATATATATATATATACACACACATACACATATACACACACAGCCCCTTTTTTACATTTGAGCCCCTGCCCCTAAAGAACTCTCTGCACGGCCTTTTTTTCTGAGTAATGCATGCATACGTGTTCTGATGCGCTCGCTGGATGCAGTTGAATTTGTGGCCAGTCTCTGGATCATCACTGTACATTGTGGGATACTAGAAAATAAAATACTTTCTTCATAGGTCACACTTAATTACACCAAAAACCATTAGGAAAATAGTACTTTTGTGCTCTAAAGGGGTTCTAATGGAAAAGGGTCCAAACGAACCACTGAAGTATACATTTATAGCAGATTTTTGTGTTTGAATATAGATATGATTAAACTAAATATCTAAAACTGTAAAAAACAAGAGTACACTCTTAAAAATCAGGATTTGCAGTGATGGGGGGGCAGTCCGTTCAGGCTGATCTTTTTTTTCTTCTTGTTTTGTTAAGTGACATTACAAGGTAATACAAATAAATAAGTAAATAGAAATAAAAAAATTAAAATAAATGCGTCAAAGAAAAACGGGCAAGGCTGTGACATGCAGCAAAACAAAGGAAGCGGGCCCTTGAAATTCTGGTGGCTAAACGTCAGAAGAAATAGGGTTTAACTTACGAGTTGGTGCATTTGATGCATTTGTAGCCAGTGGGATCTTCAGTTTTCAGTGTTACATGTTATCTGGTTGTTGTCTTCTTGTTTTTTTATTTTTTATTTTATTTTATGTATTCAGCTCCCACATCTATTAAATCTTTTTTTGTGTTTTATAAAGGGTTGTTTTGCCCTACATAAAACACAAGAACTTTTTTACCACTTACTCTTAATTAGTTTTCAGGCAGATGCAAAGATACTTAATAGTGTAACTAAAATAGTGTAATAAAAAAATAAAATAAAAAAAAGTAACCTTCTCCGAGGTCAGGACTTCTCTATCCACGCAATGTTCTCACCTTTTTTACCCCTCACCCGTTTGCATCCCTGATTAGATATAACTTGAGATTTGCAAGTTTATATCTGACATTTCCAGCTGTTGCTCCATATCTTGCCAAAACAGTGCCGTCCTGCCCAGACACGGCTTCTACAAGAACCCTGAAGGAGTCCTGTGGTCTCTGGCACCACGACATCAGCAGTAGATCCTTCAAGTCCTGTAGATTGTGAGGTGGAGCCACCGTGGATTGAACTTGTTGGTCCAGCACATTCCACAGATAATCAACTGGATTGAGATCTGGGGAATTTAGAGGCCAGGGCAACACCTCGAACTCTTCATTATGTTCCTTAAACCATTACTGAACCATGTGTGCAGTGTGAAGGGTGCATTATTCTGCTGAAAGAGGCCCTCAGGGAACACCATTTTTCGTCATGAAGGGGTGTACCTGGTCTGTAACAAGTGTTTAGGTGGATTTACATCCACATGAATGGCGGGACCCAGGGTTTCCCCTGAAAAACATTGTCCAGAGCGTCACACTTCCTCCACTGGCTTGTTGTCGTCCCACAGTTCATCCTGATGCCATCACTTCCCCAGGTAAACAGTGCACACGAGCACGGCCGTCCACCACATGATGTTAAAGAGAATGTGACTCAACAGACAACCTTCTTCCACTGCTCAAAGGTCCAGTTCTGATGCTCGTGTGCCCATTGCAGGTGCTTTAGACAGTGGACAGGGGTCATCATGGGCACTCTGATTGGTCTGCGGCTACGCAGCCCCATACGCAGCAGATGCCTTCTGTAGACCTTAAAGTAGACCTTCTGTTAGCTCGGACCAGATGGGATAGCTTTCATTGCCCTTGTGCATTAATGTAGCCTGACAAGCCACCATTGACAGGGCTCAATCCAAGGGGCGGGATAAACGGTTGTCTTTCAAATTCCCTCTGCACGCAATTGGATAGCGCCATGAGTGCCACAACCAACCAGAGCAAAGAAGAAGGTGAAACCAAGCTAACATTAGTTGATAGACTTTCGCTGTATCCGGTAGGCAAAACTTCCAACATATCTTCTTTTCTTAAGAATGACTTCAGTGCCGTTCTTTATTCTTTTCTCTAAGAAAAGCTTAACTCCAAGTCTTCCAGAGTCGCGGCCAAAGGCGATTCAAAAGGCCGCTGTTCGCCAACTTCTTTGTTTACGAGTAGCACGCAGAACCTCCACAACTCTGCCGTGATGTGCCGTCATTATGTTAAGCCCGCCCACCGACTCTACACACGCTGTGATTGGCCTGACCAGAGTTTGGTTTTTCCAGCTCTCAGGTCTACTGAGAGTTGCTAGACTACACTCGCGGCAAAATAAATTGTCTGCCGCTAGGGTGCGTCTAGATTTCTAGGCTAGCATTAATGAGCTTTGGGCGCCCAATACCCGTCGCTGGTTTGTCCCTCCTCGGACACTGTTGGTAAATTCTCACCACTGCTGACCAGGAGCAACACACAAGCCTTACCGTTTCAGAGATACTCCAACCGAGTCGCCTTGCACAAGTCACTCAGATCTTTATTCTTGCCCATTTCTCCTGCATCCAACAAACCGACTACAAGAATTGATTGTTAGCTTTCATCTAACCTAGATCTTAATATGTAGCCTTGTTAGGAGATGATCAGCTATATTCACTTCACCTTGACTGGTCATAATGTTTTGGATCAGTGTATATCTCACAATTATACCTGGACATTGTATTTAACCCGAGCTTTCACCACGGCACGAGACAGATGAGCCATCAGGAGAAATGATGCCGCTCCGGTTAGCGCCACATAGCCATACTCTTTAGACAAAACCACCATCTTCAAGACTGAGGAGAGAACAGAAACATCACAGGATCTAAATGACGCTGTGTGTGACAACATACACAGAAAACATACTAGAAAATGTGCTGCTTACCGACAAATAGCTGATCTGTGACATAAAATTATAATAATGTGCTCGGTCATCTCTGTCTGTCATAGTACAGTAACCTCAAAGTGGACTTTAGTTACTATCAAATTCATAACATGACAATGGTAAGTTTGGTCATACGTTGCAATAAAGTCAAATTCAAGTAATTCTAATAGTTCCACATTTCTGTAAAATAAGCACATGCAGGAACATTTGCTGCACACCCACAACAGCGTAAACTAAGTATTCAAGTCAATAATCCCACTGTTGCATTGTTTTGATTGGTTCACATTATTATATTCAGACACAATCAATGCATTATAATATTGTCAATAAAGATCATATTTAAAAGCATTTGCTGTTTTGTTTTGTTACCTGCTCTGTGCTTCTGTGCTGGTTATCTGGAGGGTGGCGGCTGCAGGACAAAGATCACTCATGTTGCTAGTAAAAAGTGTGACGCTTTATGGGTAAAGGGTCAATTTCCACAAGTCCCATCCAGTCTTCCTTCCAGAATGCACACATTTAAACCGTACAATACCCATGTCTTTTCATTCTCTAATCTTGAATGACGAGGCATTTACTTATTGCATTTAGAGTCACGTCAGCAGCAGGGCTATTGCAAAAACAAAGTAACAAAAGAATATTAAGATTAACAAGACAAAATACAATCAGGTGACAATTACATTAGTTGTCTATTTACATTCAAAACAGTGCAGTCTCGCAAAATATTACAGCTTAAAAAACTTTAAAGTTGTGTCCTAAAAACTTACTGCATAAGATTATTAATTTGACTTAATTTCCGGAATGTGACCAATAATTAAAACAAAAAACCGAATAAATTACACTTGAATATGAAATCAGAAAGCAGTTCTAAATCACATCAACCTATTATTTTCTGCCTATTAAAAGCCCCAGAGCATCCAAAAATTAGTTTATACTCATTGTGTTCCTCCCCACGGAAATCTTTAGTAAAATGCAGTGTAGTCACTGCAGCAGCACGTGGCCGAGGATAAACACACTTCACGAGAACGGTTGTGGACGCCCTCTGTTCAACATTTAACCTAGATTATTAGTTGTGAATTGGTAGACAGTACCTTTTATATATGATAAAGTAAGTGACTCATTCGGTCTGCACTTTAAATTTTAACCGTGATTTCTAGGTCAAAAAAGATCCCTGTTAAACTGACACACACCAAAAGAGGGCGTTCTTCCATCAGTGAGTGGAACACAAAGAACGTTCTCTTCTAACGTTCTAATTCTTCTAACGTTCTAATTCTTCTAACGTTCAAATCCAGCGAAACCACCAATAACTGAAAGTGATGGACAGACATTTATGAGCACAGCATAACGTGTTGTTTCTTTATTGTGTGCTGAGATAGACATTATATTTTACTTTTTTTTTATTTACACTAAAGACGAAACTGCCATCCTAAAACGAAAGAACAGTACAACCACACACCGTCAAAACCAGAAAACCTGCTCGAGCACTTCAAACACACAATAGCAAGAAACAGAGGGTCCCAAGAACAAGTTTGAGAAACACTGAACAGAACTGCACACGGTGTACGAACGCGTTACACCCAATTAAGTCTAAAATGATAACATTATTTATATTAACTATTAAACTACATAGTTTACAATGAGATCTGATTTTGTACAGTGTTAGGAAGCCCCGCCGTTAAGCAGGGCATCAAAAAATTTGTTTATACTCATTGTGTTCCTCCCCACGGAAATCTTTAGTAAAAGGCGAAAGATTTATACGATCTGAAGAGAAACATGAGTGTACTAGTGTAGTCACTGCAGCAGCTCGAGCCCGAGGATAAGGAACACACTTCACGAGAACGGTTGGGCCCTGACGGACACCCTCTGTTCACCTAGAGTATTAGTTGAATGACTGGACAGATAGTTCCTATATTATAATACATCTCCTCTTGTGTGGTCTCCGTTCTCTTCTAACGTTATAATTGTTCTATAACGAAAACGCCAAACTGAAAGTGATGATCACTTTTGGAAATGTGATTGACAGACATTGATGCGCACAGCATAACTTTGTTTCTTTATTGTGTGTCCTAAAATAAAATAGAAAAATATAATTCGCAATCTGAGGGAATGGAACACCAGCCTAATTAGGTGCGTTCACACCGGACGCGATTCGCGCGAGTGATTTACATGTTAAGTCAATGCAGAGACGCGAAATGGTATTCTGCGGCGCGTTTTGAACGCGCGAATCGCTCAAGTTGAAAAATCTGAACTTTGGCGGATATTTCGCGCCGCGTTAACCAATCACGAGCTTGCTCTAGTAGTGACGCATTTACAAGCGGAGGCAGAAATCCCAACAACAATGGAGGACAAGATAATTGTGGCCGTATGTGGATACCCGGAGCTGTATGATACATCATCCTATCACTACAGGAACAGGAATTAAAAGGATCTTGCTTGGAAGAAAGTGAGTGAGGAGGTCGGACAGTCAGCTACCCTCTCAACAAAATCTATGTCAGCCATTTCACAACGAGACTGGAGCAGAAAAAAAGAGCCAGAGGCAAATGTGAGAAGGACTAGCCGAGGAAAGGCGGGTCTCGCCGGGTAAACGAGCGCGGAATGTCACTGATCGCCTGGATCTCACAACTCCGAAAACGCCAGATAAAATGCTCAAATAGGCACTCTTTTTATAAATTAACCACAGATTTGAGCTTTAAACAACTATATTATCGCCTGAAAAAGTCTTTAAACTACGTTGTGTCACACATTAATAGTAGTATTTGTTACAAAAAAGATGTCAAGTGACCGAGACGAGCTGGCTCATATAGAAGCCCCTCCCATGACGCGAATTCGCGTCTGTTGTGTAGTTGTAACACGCGAATGAAGCGAGTAAACTCAAAATGGGTGTAAACGCCACAGACTATTCACTTGGCACTAAAGACGAATCTGAAAACCTGATACGAAACAGATCTTCTCAGTATAGCCCTGATACACCCCCGCTTTCAAACAGGTTTAAACATGCAGATCAAGTAAATTTATATTCAATTATAACGTGATGAATGTAAAATAGTGTGACTTTCATACAGTAAAACTTACAGGATCTGATTTTATACAGTGTTAGGAAGCCCCGCCGTTAAGCAGGGCATCTAAAAATTTGTTTATACTCATTGTGTTCCTCCCCACGGAAATCTTTAGTAAAAGGCGAAAGATTTATACGATCTGAAGAGAAACATGAGTGTACTAGTGTAGTCACTGCAGCAGCTCGTGACCGAGGATAAGGAACACACTTCACGAGAACGGTTGGGTCCTGACGGACACCCTCTGTTCACCTAGATTATTAGTTGTAAGGCTGGAGTTAGTGGCAGTGCCTTATTTATATTATAATAAAGTGACCATTGATCTTGTGCAAGTGATCTTTATTATTTTAAACGTGATTTCTAACAAAAAAATAAAAACACAAACTGTATGATCCCTGTTAAACTGACACACACCAAAAGAGGGCGTGTTCTTCTTCCATCTGTGAGTGGAACACAAAGAACGTTCTCTTCTAACGTTCTAATTCTTCTAACGTTCTAATTCTTCTGACGTTCTAATCCAGCGAAACCACCAATAACTGAAAGTGATGGACAGACATTTATGAGCACAGCATAACGTGTTGTTTCTTTATTGTGTGTGCTGAGATAAAAAAAAAAAATAATGTCTACTTTACACTAAAGACGGAAACTGCCATCCTAAAACGAAAGTCAACACCAGTACAACCACACACGGTCAAAACCAGAAAACCAGCTCGAGCACTTCAAAACACACAATAGCAAGAAACAGAGGGTCCCAAAAACAAGTTTGAGAACCACTGAACAGAACTGTTCACGTTCTACGAACGTGTTACACTCAATTAAGTCTAACATGATAACAATATTAAAGTAGAATATTAAACTTCATAGTTTACAATGAGATCTGATTTTATACAATATTATTAAGCCCCGCCGTTAAGCAGGGCATCAAAAAATTAGTTTATACTCATTGTGTTCCTCCCCACGGAAATCTTTAGTAAAAGGCGAAAGATTTATACGATCTGAAGAGAAACATGAGTGTACTAGTGTAGTCACTGCAGCAGCTCGAGCCCGAGGATAAGGAACACACTTCACGAGAACGGTTGGGTCCTGACGGACACCCTCTGTTCACCTAGAGTATTAGTTGTAATGCTGGAGAGTTAGTGGCAGTGCCTTATTTATATTATAATAAAGTGACCAATGATCTTGTGCAAGTGATCTTTTTCATTTTAAACGTGATTTCTAAAAAACAAAAAACAAACACACAAACTTTATGATCCCTGTTAAACTGACACACACCAAAAGAGGGCGTGTTCTTCTTCCATCTGTGAGTGGAACACAAAGGAAAACTTTCTAATTCTTCAGAGAATTTAACGAAAAACGCCAAACTGAAAGTAATGAGCACTTTTGGAAATGTGATGGACAGACATTTATAAGCACATCATAACTTCTTGTTTCTTTATAGTGTGTGCTGAGATAAAGAGCAAAATATAATTAGGGCCGCCACTAGTGGTGACAAATACAGGGGCCCCCACTGCTCAGGGGCCCACTACTGTACTCGCAGCGGTCACTCTTCAATATGCAAATGCACTGTAGGCTATAGGCTATCGTAGGCTATTAAATAAGTATTTGAACACCCTGCTATTTTGCAAGTTCTCCCACTTGGAAATCATGGAGTGGTCTGAAATTGTCATCGTAGGTGCATGTCCACTGTGAGAGACATAATCTAAAAAAAAACATTCCAGAAATCACAATACATGTTTTTTTAAACTATTTATTTGTGATACAGCTGCAAATAAGTATTTGAACACCTGTCTATCAGCTAGAATTCTGACCCTCAAAGACCTGTTAGTCTGCCTTTAAAATGTCCACCTCCACTCCATTTATTATCCTAAATTAGATGCACCTGTTTGAGGTCGCTAGCTGCATAAAGACACCTGTCCACCCCATGCAATCAGTAAGAATCCAACTACTAACATGGCCAAGACTAAAGAGCTGTCCAAAAGACACTAGAGACAGAATTGTACACCTCCACAAGGCTGGAAAGGGCTAGGGGGAAATTGCCAAGCAGCTTGGTGAAAAAAGGTCCACTGTTGGAGCAATCATTAGAAAATGGAAGAAGCTAAACATGACTGTCAATCTCCCTCGGACTGGGGCTCCATGCAAGATCTCACCTCGTGGGGTCTCAATGATCCTAAGAAAGGTGAGAAATCAGCCCAGAACTACACGGGAGGAGCTGGTCAATGACCTGAAAAGAGCTGGGACCACAGTTTCCAAGGTTACTGTTGGTAATACACTAAGACGTCATGGTTTGAAATCATGCATGGCACGGAAGGTTCCCCTGCTTAAACCAGCACATGTCAAGGCCCGTCTTAAGTTTGCCAATGACCATTTGGATGATCCAGAGGAGTCATGGGAGAAAGTCATGTGGTCAGATGAGACCAAAATAGAACTTTTTGGTCATAATTCCACTAAACGTGTTTGGAGGAAGAAGAATGATGAGTACCATCCCAAGAACACCATCCCTACTGTGAAGCATGGGGGTGGTAGCATCATGCTTTGGGGGTGTCTTTCTGCACATGGGACAGGGCGACTGCACTGTATTAAGGAGAAGATGACCGGGGCCATGTATTGCGAGATTTTGGGGAACAACCTCCTTCCCTCAGTTAGAGCATTGAAGGTGGGTCGAGGCTGGGTCTTCCAACATGACAATGACCCGAAGCACACAGCCAGGATAACCAAGGAGTGGCTCTGTAAGAAGTATATCAAGGTTCTGGCGTGGCCTAGTCAGTCTCCAGACCTAAACCCAATAGAGAATCTTTGGAGGGAGCTCAAACTCCGTGTTTCTCAGTGACAGGCCAGAAACCTGACTGATCTAGAGATGATCTGTGTGGAGGAGTGGGCCAAAATCCCTCCTGGTGTGTGTGCGCAAACCTGCTGAAAAACTACAGGAAACGTTTGACCTCTGTAATTGCAAACAAAGGCTACTGTACCAAATATTAACATTGATTTTCTCAGGTGTTCAAATACTTATTTGCAGCTGTATCATACAAATAAATAGTTAAAAAATCATACATTGTGATTTCTGGATTTTTTTTTTTAGATTATGTCTCACAGTGGACATGCACCTATAATGACAAGTTCAGACCCCTCCATGATTTCTAAGTGGGAGAACTTGCAAAATAGCAGGGTGTTCAAATACTTATTTTCCTCACTGTATATATTTTTTTAAATGGTCAAATTCACTCAGTATTCCATGATCTAATTCACTACCATCTCGATTACACTTAAGTACAAATGAACTGTATTCAGTTGTGTTGTAGGCACTAAAACGGTCCAGTGCATTATAGTCAAACTCATTTTTATGTTGAAATGATGAAGTACTCGGACTTGGTCTTGAACTCGGTCTCGAGACCATATTTTAATGGTCTTGGTCTTGTTATGGGTCTTGACAGGTATTGACTTATTCCCGAGTCCACTCGAGTCTCATTCAAAATATTTCATGATTATTACTGTACGTTAATATTTCTTTAAATTGATGTTTGAAACCTCTCTGAACTCCGTCTCGACTCGGACTCAACCCTCTGTGGTCTCGACTCGGACTCAACCCTCTCTGAACTCCGTCTCGACTCGGACTCAACACTCTCTGAACTCCATCTCGACCCTCTCTGAACTCCGTCTCGACCCTCTCTGAACTCCGTCTCGACCCTCTCTGAACTCCGTCTCGACCCTCTCTGAACTCCGTCTCGACCCTCTCTGAACTCCGTCTCGACCCTCTCTGAACTCCGTCTCGACCCTCTCTGAACTCCGTCTCGACCCTCTCTGAACTCCGTCTCGACCCTCTCTGAACTCCGTCTCGACCCTCTCTGAACTCCGTCTCGACCCTCTCTGAACTCCATCTCGAGTCTCAACCCTCTCTGAACTCCGTCTCGACCCTCTCTGAACTCGGTCTCACCACTCTCTGGTCTCGGTCTCGACTTGGACTCAACCCTCTCTGGTCTTGGTCTCGACTCGGACTCAACCCTCTCGGAACTCCGTCTCGACTCGGACTCAACCCTCTCTGAACTTGGTCTTGACTCAAATGAGCTGGTCTCGACTACAACACTGCGTCTTTCAAAATAAAAGTGGCAAAAGCTTAGGCCAAGCTTTGCCCTGCTGCCTGCTGTTGATATTAAATGTTTCAGATAATAACAATAAGAAAATGCAAATACAACTCACCGCTCTTGAAGGATACATCTATTAGCTTTATTTAATAAAATATCATGTAGTAGCATATTACCTTCATCAGAAATTAGGACAATGTGTGGGGACATGACACCAGAGCAAAGGCAGGAGACACTGCTTGCCGTCAATTTAAAGCTTTCTTGACTTCATAACTTGCAATCAAAAAAACAACACATCAAAAAAAGAACATAAAACAGAGACACTAAAAGTGACCTTCCTCATGGAGGTCCCTCGCCAGAACTGACTCAAACAGGCAAGATCAATCATATTATACTCAGGGGTTCAACCATTTCATAATAGGGGAATAGACAGGGTATATGCATACACATATAAATGCATAAACAAACCATAATATTTGAAAATAAACCTAAATTAGAGGGGTATACATGTAACATAAATATTACAAGAAACAAATAATAAACAATACAGTACATTTAACGAAATAAAACAAGGAAACAATGACCCCCCTGCTCCCACTGGGAAATAGGATATGCCTACACTACCCAGAATCCCTCAGAATGGCATTAAATGAGGAACAGGAAGCTCTTAAACCCTGCCCCCTGGAACCATGCTGCAGCCATGAACCCAGAGACAAAGGTAAACTCTGAAAATGTTACTAAAATGCTGATATCTAAATTCTAAAAAAATAAAATAAAAATTCTTGGTGTCTTTTCTCTAATCTAATGTGCACCTTTAGACCAGAAAAAGTAACCACAAATCATATTTAAACAAACAATAAGAAACAAACATTTATACAAGTAATGTTAACCAAACAAACACAGGGCCTATACAGGAATTACTTAAGACATCTAGCAGGCTAGCGCGTTATCAGATCGCATGTGGAAGCTAAACTTTCATAGGAATTCATTGAAAAGTTGAAACACTCACTATGCTCCGCATCGCTCCGTTATGAATGCCCGAGCCGAGCGGCCGTGGCTGTGCGCATTTACATTCTGTGAGTGAGATTCCCTCCCCTGTGGGCGGGTTGAAAACATGCGGAACTAGCTCCTGTAGTCTCTAGCCTCTGGCCAAAAATCCTCAGATGACGCAAAATTACGATATTTGCGTCATCGGAGGATTTTTTCCCAGAAATAAAATACCTAATTCTCGTCTCAGGGGGATATGAGGGGGAAAAGTACCATAATTTGAACATACTACCGGGTTTCTACTGATACAAAGCTTAATGCTAAATCACTGAAGTAACGGTGTATGACATCAAAGCACCGTGAGAGCGAGTAGAGAGCAGGCGCCTCCTTATGCTTTTGAATCGATCTCTCCGTACTTTGATGTCATACACCGATGGGTCTGCGTAGGGCTGCTTTAAGTCGAACAAGCCGAAAATGAGTTACAGTGGAAGTAAGACTGACTGAGAATGTCAGGGGGAAAACTTGTTTTGAACGGAAAAGGTGGTTCGTTGAACACCATGTTCTGATGATGCAAGAGTTGCAACTATGGCAGCTGAGAAGGCCATTTTTTGTGTTCTATTTGAAGAATTTTTGGGGCCTGATGAAATTTAGTTTAATACTGCAAAACACACTATGTTAGTCACTGCCCTTGCAGTCCAGAATAAAAGAGAACATCCCAATCGAGTTGAAAGATTCTGGAATCTGTGAGAGATGGTGGTCCAGTGGGTTAAACCATGGAACTGATACGCAGAAGGTTGCTGGACACCAGTGTGTCCTTGAGCAAGGCACTTTACTCCATGTTGCTCCAGGGGGATTGTCCCTGTAATAAGGGAACTGTAAGTCGCTTTGGATAAAAAGCACATATTTTCAGTCCACATAATTATTATTTCAAACACAAGATTATTGTAATTTGTAATGAGTTTCTTTGTTCTGCTGAACACAAAAGAAAATATTTTGAAGAATGTTTGTAACAAAGCAGATAGAGCAACCATTGACTACCATTCCCTACTATGGTGGTCAATGGTTGCTTGGATCTGCTTGGTTACAAACATTCTTCAAAATATCTTCCTTTGTGTTCAGCAGAACAAAGAATCTCATACAGGTTTGGAAAAACTTGAGGGTGAGTAAATGACAGAATTTTCATTTTTGGGTGAACTATCCCTTTAAGATCAGCGGATTAAATAAATGTATTAAATGTATTAAACTGAAAGAGAAGAGACACAAATTAAAAGTTTGATTGTAAGAGCTTTATGAAAGGCAGTTTCTGTGAATGAAACATTTATAAAGATTAAACTTATTTTGTGTAGTGAAAAGGATACTTTGTGGTTTTGTGTATTGTACTAAATAGTGATGTGTCGTTCATGAACGATTCATTCATTTTGAACGAATCTTTAATATGACTCGAGAACAACGGGTTGTCTCAGAGAGCGATTCATTCATTTTGTGTTGACTGTGCATGCGCAACATCCCATATGCTCTGTACAGGAAACAGAATTGATTAGTTCACCAGTCTCGAGTCATTCGTTCATCAAGTCCCAGCCCATAGGCAAGGTTATGCAGTCACCGGAAACAGAAAAGATTAGTTCACCTCTCGTGTCTTCTCGTTCGAGTCGTTCGTTCAAGTCCCCATAGGCTGAATGCAGAAACAGCTCATCTCTCGAGTCTCGTTCTTTTGTCATGTGACGTGACAGCCGTGTTGGATACAGAAATTAGTTAATTCCTTTACAGTCTATGGTTAATTCACAATTCCTTACAAACAAGTGAGGTTTTTTTATGTTTGTTTAGTTCAGTTTTTTTTAGCTAGTTTAATTGATTTTCATATGAAGCCTGGACACATTGGGTTGTTCAGAACGGATAGGCATAACAAATGTTTATTGCACATATCTTCTGATGATTTTATAATAATAAAATAAATTACAACATGCAGTCAATAATACGACTGTAATATTGTATATGTTGCGAGACACTGAACAGGGAAGCGGTCACGTGTAAAAAAAAAAAAAAAAAAAAAGAGCGAACGATTTGAACGAGAAGACTCGGGAGATGAACTAATCTTTTCTGTTTCCGGTGACTGCATATTGATATGGGTCTGGGACTTGATGAACGAATGACTCAAACCCGAAGACTCGAGACTGGTGAACTAATCAATTGTGTTTCCGGACGCATGTATTACATGAGGCTGTCACAGCCCAGATCAGACATGATGACTGAACTAACGGCTCATACCCGAGAGGTGAACTAAACTTTCCAGGGAACAGACGTGATTAAATGTGAGGTGACAAAGGAAAGCACGATTTGGATCGGGAGGTGAGGTGAACTAACAGACTGCATACATAGACTGAAGCAATTTAAACAATTCATTAATTATTTATTTCTCAAAGTTTGGCCATGGCTGCATTAGCTTATAGTTTATTTTTTATTCCAAAAGTACTAAATGTGTTGAATAATGTAGCATGTAACGTTTTAATTAGATTCTGCTGAAATGAACGAAAGGACTTGAAAAAAGATTTGTTCATTTTGCTGAACGAGATTCAAAGATCCGAGTCAGTAAAATGATCCGAACTTCCCATCACAAGTACTAACACAATTGAAAGTATGCTGAAATGTTTAAAAAAAAAAGTGCACTTTTGATGATCTGTTGCGATATTAGCACTATGAGTTTTGAAAATGTAGCCTACCAAAGCGAATAAAAAAAACTGTAATGACAGAATTTTCATATTTGGGTGGTCTTTTGTTGTTATTTTATTATTTTGGCTTAAATCACTTCTTTAAGACTTCAAGCATACAATAAGCTAAAGAAATATTTATATGTCCATATCTTACTGTTTATGATAAAAATTAAAGAAGCCTGCATCTGTGTTTCTCCAGGAGGTCCAGAAAGGAGAGCACACAATTCACGAAAAATGTATAGTTAATCATGAATAATTATAATCAATTATCGATGAATTCTTATATTATACAGTGTTAGGAAGCCCCGCCGTTAAGCAGGGCATCAAAAAATTAGTTTATACTCATTGTGTTCCTCCCCACGGAAATCTTTAGTAAAAGGCGAAAGATTTATACGATCTGAAGAGAAACATGAGTGTACTAGTGTAGTCACTGCAGCAGCTGTGCCCGAGGATAAGGAACACACTTCACGAGAACGGTTGGGTCCTGACCCTCTGTTCAACATTTAACCGGTCTTCTCTCTTTATTTAAAAAAAAACGTGATTTCTAGATATCAATAAAAAAAAATCCGTGAGTGGAACACAAAGGAAACGTTATATTCTAACGTTGTAATTATTTTTTTAGAATTGAACGAAACCACCAAACTGTAAGTGATGAGCACTTTTGGGCAGACATGTAGGCTACACATCATGGCCCTGTTTCACAGACAGAGCTTAAATTAAATCAGGATTAGTTCAATTAGGACATTTAAGTAGCTTTTATAAACGTGCCCTAGAAAAACACATTACTGGTGTGCAACTTGAGACAAAATAATAGCATTGAAATATTTTAAGATACAGTCCGTGCAAGTTGCTTTCAGTTAAAACGGCTCAAACATGCATTTTAGTCCGGGACTAGGCTTCAGCCTCGTCTGTTTAACCGAGGGTCTAGTTTTTTGTTTCTTTATTGTGTGTATTGAGATAAAAATAACACAATATAATTCACAATTGAGCAAATTACATTTTGTAATTTTACAAATTACTTCAGTATATTCGACAATAGGCGACCTAGCCCCATCCCATAGCGTCTTTATCACACGAACTGGCCGTTCGAAAATGAACGCAGAATTAATTTTCAACACTGTCACGCTAAAATAAATCTAACTTTATACAGAGTTGGGAAGCCCCGCCGTTAAGCAGGGCATCAAAAATTAGTTTATACTCATTGTGTTCCTCCCCACGGAAATCTTTAGTAAAAGGCGAAAGATTTATACGATCTGAAGAGAAACATGAGTGTACTAGTGTAGTCACTGCAGCAGCTCGAGCCCGAGGATAAGGAACACACTTCACGAGAACGGTTGGGTCCTGACGGACACCCTCTGTTCACCTAGAGTATTAGTTGTAAGGCTGGAGTTAGTGGCAGTGCCTTATTTATATTATAATAAAGTGACCATTGATCTTGTGCAAGTGATCTTTATTATTTTAAACGTGATTTCTAACAAAAAAAAATAAAAACACAAACTTTATGATCCCTGTTAAACTGACACACACCAAAAGAGGGCGTTCTTCCATCAGTGAGTGGAACACAAAGAACGTTCTCTTCTAACGTTCCAATTCTTCTGACGTTCTAATCCAGCGAAACCACCAATAACTGAAAGTGATGGATAGACATTTATGAGCACAGCATAACGTGTTGTTTCTTTATTGTGTGTGCTGAGATAAAAAAAAAAAGTAAAATATAATGTCTACTTTACATTAAAGACGAAACTGCCATCCTAAAACGAAAGACAAGACCAGTACAACCACACACGGTCAAAACCAGAAAACCTGCTCGAGCACTTCAAACACACAATAGCAAGAAACAGAGGGTCCCAAAAACAAGTTTGAGAACCACTGAACAGAACTGCACACGGTGTACGAACGCGTTACACCCAATTAAGTCTAACATGATAACATTTAAGAAGACTATTAAACTTCATAGTTTACATAGCGATCTGATTTTATACAACATTAGGAAGCCCCGCCGTTCAGCAGGGCATCTAAAAATTAGTTTATACTCATTGTGTTCCTCCCCACGGAAATCTTTAGTAAAAGGCGAAAGATTTATACGATCTGAAGAGAAACATGAGTGTACTAGTGTAGTCACTGCAGCAGCTCGAGCCCGAGGATAAGGAACACACTTCACGAGAACGGTTGGGCCCTGACGGACACCCTCCTCTGTTCACCTAGAGTATTAGTTGTAATGCTGGACAGATAGTGCCTATATTATAATACATCTCCTCTTGTGTGGTCTCCGTTCTCTTCTAACGTTATAATTGTTCTATAACGAAAACGCCAAACTGAACGTGATGATCACTTTTGGAAATGTGATGGACAGACATTGATGCGCACAGCATAACTTTTTGTTTCTTTATTGTGTGTCCTAAAATAAAATATAATTCGCAATCTGAGGGAATGGAACACCAGCCCTAAAGACTATTCACTAGGCACTAAAGACGAAACTGCCAACCTGAAACGAAATAGAACTTATCGGTAAAGCCACCCCCCCGCTTTCAAACAGATTTAAACATGCCGATCAAGTATTTATATATACAAGTATAACGTGTTGATTGTTAAATTGATGTGACGATCACAAAGTCAAACTAAAATGATCTGATATTATACAGTGTTAGGAAGCCCCGCCGTTAAGCAGGGCATCAAAAAATTAGTTTATACTCATTGTGTTCCTCCCCACGGAAATCTTTAGTAAAAGGCGAAAGATTTATACGATCTGAAGAGAAACATGAGTGTACTGAAGAGATGAAGTCACCAGCAGGTGACCGAGGATACGGAACACACTTCACGAGAACGGTGACAAACACGACAGACGGAAACATTGCACATATAATGGAACAGCACGGTGTATTATAATGTTAAAATGTTTATGCAACTAAATTGTATACCAAACAAGAGTGTATGGGTTAATAAAACTAAAAATACTTAGGTGAAATGAATTGTACTCCATTGCATTGTGGGTAAGCGAGTTTACTTCCGTTTTCGTCATCGCTCAGGGAATTAGGTCGCTTTACCATAGGTGGTCTTCTTATGGCATATATTATATCCTTAAAGCGGCTCTGGTTTTACTCGTAGACATATCATATACGCCTACATTTACTGTCGTTGTAGAAAAGCTGGATTACATTTAAAAAAATAAATAAATAAACACATTGAACTATGGATAAAATGTCTGCTAAATGAAATGAAACAAATTTCAATATTTTGAGGCAACTGTTTTTTTAAGATCATGACAAACAAACTCAAATATGTCCCAACTTTCAACTGGTCCACTAGTGTATACTTGAGATCAAATTGACTAAGAAATAAAAACGTAATTTCTGCCCCTCGGGGAATCGAACCCCGGTCTTCTCGAGAGTTATTGTAAGCTTAACTTCCCTTAACTTTCCCCATTCATTTTCTATGATAGTTCTTAACACTACGGATGTAATATATCTGTGACCACAGGTAGATTTCGTGGCGCTGTTTCGCCTTTTCCGTGGCGTAGCGCGCAGTGTCATCTATCAATCTTTCTGTGGAGAGGAGACGCGCTTTACGATACTATTGTTTACCAAAATTTTCACAAAATTGTTTTGTTCTGTCACTGAAAAATTACGTGGCTTACTTAACTAAAGCGTCACGTAACTGGCCTATTGTTTATACCTTAGATTTTACCTCATGTGACATCTGTTTTACCTCAGAGATCAGCGCCATAAACTGACAAACCAAGCAGGTAAGATTAATTCTCTAATATTTTGGGGAAATAATTTGTGGTTGTTATTATTATAACCATCGTTATATATTCGTGTTGTTAATTGTTTTGAATGCTTTGTGAAATTTAATATATAAATAAAAACATTCTATTAGCAAAATTAAATTAATAAAGATTAAAGTAATCCAAACTTTTGAAAGAAAATAGTTTTTCTATTGTACTTATATAACTGGTCCACTCGTGTATGTATGCATGTATGTATAAGCTTTGAGATCAAATTGAATACAAAATAAAAAAAGTTTGTTCTCCCCGTCGGGGAATCGAACCCCGGTCTTCCGCGTGACAGGCGGAGATACTGTCCACTATACTAACGAGGAGAGGACTGATATTACAAATGTAATGTGGGACTTTTAATTTGACACTTCCGCATTTCTGTGCCGGGTAACAGTAGGATTAAAGGACCATATCCCGCCAGAATATTACAGCTGTTTCCTCGTTAGTATAGTGGACAGTATCTCCGCCTGTCACGCGGAAGACCGGGGTTCGATTCCCCGACGGGGAGAAACATTTTCTTTTTTAAACACCCAAACACTTAGATAGATGTGTGTGAGATACATATATATATATATATATATATATATATATATATATATATATATATATATATATATATATATATATATATATATATATATGTGTGTGTGTGTGTGTGTGTGTGTGTGTGTGTGTGTGTGTTCAACTTTACCAACCCTGCTAAAATACTACAACGGTAGTGCATTATAGTAAAGAAATACATTGCAAAAAGACCAATTAAACGTACAGAAGTTATACAGACGAAAATAAGGGAAAACACATTGCAATGACCAATCACATCTTTCTATCCCAACAATGCTGCCTCACAATGCACAAAAAAAGGTAAGGAATCATGCATCCATTAAAATGAAAATTTGAGGAACAGCTTTGAGGCATATCGAAACATAAACCTTCACACTGATATATTAATGAAATGATTCCTAAAACTAGGCTATAGCACATTATAAAATGAAAAGAACAACACCAGCAGCCACAACACACACACACACACACACACACACACACACACACACACACACACACACACACGCACGCAACTCTACAGCGACACGTAGCGTTGATGGACGGTACGCCACTCGACAGCCCAAACTGCGTTTAATACGATTATAGTGAATAAACAACTCAATATTATTGTAAATAGCGATTGTGAATATTAATATGATATCAGAAAAACGTTTCACCCATCAACCATTTCTATCAAGCGCCCTTTATTCTACATTATTCAAGAAAAACTAGCTATCGTTCCTTGAATAGCCTCTCACACACGCCCTCGTATTCAATAAAGTATCCTAACACCCTTTATATTTCAATTAAAATATTAATTCCGACTCAAATTAGGAGTTAAATCCGTAAAATTGAGGCTCACCTTGTCTCTTTCCGTCAATCCACACCTGTCACATGTTGTTCAGAAACTGCTGGAAAACTCCACCGTAAAGGTCCTTTATTTGTGGTCTAATGAAGCCTGTAGCAAATTAAGGTTTGTCCAGTGATATAGGCTACATTTTTGTTTATACAATTGTAAAATGATTTTTATAAAGAAGGAAAATAAACAAAGCTATTAGAAAAAGTACTATAAAAATATATAGATATTAAAAAAACAACATGCAGGCATTCAGCATAACAACTCCGTCAGATTTACAAACCATGCACAGGACAACATTAGCACTAATACTTGTTGACATCACACTATTATAACGTTTTATTATTCAGCAGTTTTATGCTTATGTATGAACAGTTAATAGCTAATAATTCATTCTGGATTAGATAGTTCTACGTGAAATCTGAATTTGTTAATAGTCTGTATATATAATGGTTTTCCTCATAAAGTTCTTTACTCTAACTGAACCCATAGTTATCCTAAATACAATTATTTAATATTTTCCCAAGCACAATCCTATAATAAATAAAATGCCATTTATTTATTTATGCTTTTAAAAATGGCACAATTGCTCCACACAACTACTGTTTTAATATTATTTAGGCCTTTAACCTCCTATGTTTTTATGTCATTACATTGTTTAGAGCATAAGAAACAAATGGGGGAAAAAAAAAACATTTTTGAACAATGATATTTTATTCATATGTTATGATATGTCCTCTGTAGTTGACAGCAGGACTCAGTTGTTAAAAAAATTAAATGACATGAAATTGCATGTATAGGCAAAAACAATGGGATTTATTTTTAATTCACCAATCAATTTTTAGGTTTCAGGGTTTTTTTTTTAAACAAACTTTATTTAAAGATGATTCTGAACTATGTTATGAAAGATATAATGAAATGCATTCATATACCATTTTACTTTATTAAATATGTGGGTAAAATGACAATACTTGGATTTTCCCATTCAATACAATGTATCTATTCACTGCATCTAATTTGCATATTAATGTGTTCTTGGTGCAACATGTAATGAAAAAAGAAGTGTAATAATGGGAGGAAAAATTGGCAAAATGTTCATAATAATATCTAATATTTCATAGGAATATTGATATGTAATTTCTTTCCCTGTTCACTTGTTATGTCTCCAGAATGCCTGATAAACATGATTTAAATCCTGGTGTCCACTACAGTGGTCATGTATGAAATCAATGCCCCGTTTTGTAACAGAAAGTCATATTTTGATTAGAAACCTCATAACATTTTCCTGAGATGTTGATTTATAACAAACAATTTGAAAATTAATCAGATTTAAATTATAATTAAAAAATATGATCATATTTACATAAGAGTGCTAAACATTAATTTCAGCCGTTTATTAAAGAGCAAGAAGAAGTTGTTGTCCTGGTGAAACCTCCAAACATTTGGTATCCCTGCAAAGCCCCGAATGTGCTCTTTACATCCAGACTGAGACATGTGACATGTATGATGTCAGAGAAATTCACTAAAATATAGTGTCCACTACAGTGGACAAAAGTCTATTCTTGAATCATATTACGGAGCCCCTAATGGGACATGAAGAGATGTGAGGAAAAAAATATTTTTCAATGTTTTTTGCATTGCAAAAGTTTTGCTAGAAACTTTGGGTGAACAAAAATCTAATATATTTCAAAAACATTGAAATATCTATATTTTCCGCACATCTCATATTTTTACATCACCATTAGGGGCTCCGTGCGTATTAGCTTTTATTTTTATTTTATCAGTTTTCATTTCACATTTAAATTAAAATTTTAGTATAGGCTAATTTTGTTGTGTGCTTTGGATATTTTGTTCATTTTAAAATATTTGTATTTATAGCCTATAATTTCTTTTAATAATTTCAGTTTTATTATTTATTATATTATTTATTTAGTTTATTATTAACTTGTTGCCAGTTAATTCTTTATCTTTTCATGTAATATTTATATTTGATGTTTTTTCTGCTTTATTTCCGGGTTTCTCAGAGCGGAAGTCGTCATAGTTGGGTTAACTTTTACAGCGATGAATGAGAGTACACATTAAATATAATTTTTGTGCCCCCATTTGCTCAAATAGCAACAAAAAATTCACAACTTTCAAAAAGAGGGAAAAAATAGAGTGAGATTGATAACGGCAGTGAAAAGAGAGAAAGATGCTAATTTTTACCATCACTCCCATAGACGCTGTATTCGAAACACCCTCACCGCAGTGGTAACTTGTTTTTTTGTAATTTGATGCAAAAGTAATACACTCTAAAAAAAAAGGTTCTCTATGGCACCAAAAATGGTTCTTCGTCGTAATCATAGAGGAACCACTTTTGGTGCTATATAGCACCATATCTTAACATGTTCTGTATATGGTAGCGGTGCTATATAGCGGTGCTCACACCCAATATTTGAGTGCACGGAGTATATTTTGATTAATATTTGGTTAATATTTGGTACATATTTGGTGCTATATAGCACCATAGTTAGCGGTGCTATATAGCACCTTAGTCAAAGAACCGGTGAAGAACCTCTGAAGAACCGCTGAAGAACCACTGAAGAACCACTGAAGCACCAAAATTGGTACTATACAGCACTTAAAAAGGTTCCCCTATGATTACGAGCCAAGAACCATTTTTGGTGCCATATAGAGCCTTTTTTTTTTTAGAGTGTATAATACAAAGTATTAGTGTTATATAAATGTACATACATTTAAAAAAAATTTAAATACACAAAACTTTGTAGGATTTATGATATTGATGACCTTTAACACATCATCACAGTCTGTGAAAAGGGTCGTTTTCAATTAAAAAATTTTTTTTAATCGTTTTAGTTGAGTTAACGACCACAACTCTGCACCACAAACAGCAAGACAAAGTCAGTGCTTTATGTTATTTCCTCTCTATTGCTTAAAAAATATTTTTCTTAGGAATTCAAATGCTCAAAACAATTCATATGCACTATAAAACCGCTGGTGAAAATGGTCTGAGTATTGTGATTCTCCTTGTCCTTGCCTCTCTTATATGGACCAGGATCAGTAAGAACCAGTTTGATCCGAGCTGTGCTGCGTTTCACCGTCTGCCAGTTACAAGTGAGGAAAACTCATCTCGCAGGATCGGGGCCAAAGGGCGTGAGGTAAGACATTGGGTGGGCCGCCCGCAGTCGTGATTCCACTGCTGAAATCTTTTTCCATGCTGTGGCTCTGTGCACTGGACAGTGTGGGAAGACATGTGGGATGAAAGAGCATTTGGTAAATGCCTCAACCACACAATGTTTAAAGTCTATGCAGGGATGTTTAGATACTTTTGGAAATCAAGTGAAAAAGGATGGAAAGTCTGCTATGAGAATTCAGACCCCTTTAGATAACAGATTAGCTAAACCTGCCTCTCTGGCCAGAAGATCATAGGGAAAATCTTCCATCTGACTCATTGAAACCTTTTCGGAAAATAGTTATAGGTCTCACACCAAATTCTCACAGTTAGCCTCTATGTGTGTGCCATTGTTTACCTCTATAATGAGCAAGATGCTGCAATGCACCAAAATGTTTTGTTTAATTATCTTATACAGGCAAATCGGAGTTATATAAAAACATAAATGTAGAAACGTGAAGATCAACTTGTTTTGCCATGAACATCTGCTAGCTTATATGACCCAAAACCCTGTTTAGTTTTGTTGGCTTCCTGCTCAGCTCTCATGCCTGTCTGGGACGACGCTCTGACCCTCTAGAAGAGTGAGTTAGTGCCAGTGTGGTTTGGGTATCCGCTGTCCCTCCGGTCAGACCACCACCGCCTGTCCAGTGTCCATGACCTGCAGTATGTGTGAGCCATACATGAAAAGAGAATTAGAGTTGCCACAACAAAATCAAAATATACACCGTGCACTCAAATATTGGGTGTGAGTAAGATCTGGTGTCTAAGGTTTATAAAAAGAAGTTACTTCTGCTCAGCAAGGCTGCATTTATTTGATCAAAAAATACAGTACAATTGTGAAATATTATTACAATTTAAAATAACTTTTTTCTACTTGAATATATTTATAAATGTAATTTATTCCTGTGATCAAAGCTGCATTTTCAGCATCATTACTCCAATCTTCAGTGTCACATGATCCTTCAGAAATCATTCTAATATGAGGATTTGCTCGAAACATTTACAGTGAGGAAAATAAGTATTTGAACACCCTGCTATTTTGCAAGTTCTCCCACTTAGAAATCATGGAAGGGTCTGAAATTGTCATTATAGGTGCATGTCCACTGTGAGAGACACAATCTAAAAAAAAACATCCAGAAATCACAATGTATGATTTTTTAACTATTTATTTGTATGATACAGCTGCAAATAAGTATTTGAACACCTGAGAAAATCAATGTTAATATTTGGTACAGTAGCCTTTGTTTGCAATTACAGAGGTCAAACGTTTCCTGTAGTTTTTCAGCAGGTTTGCACACACTGTAGGAGGGATTTTGGCCCACTCCTCCACACAGATCTTCTCTAGATCAGTCAGGTTTCTGGCCTGTCGCTGAGAAACACGGAGTTTGAGCTCCCTCCAAAGATTCTCTATTGGGTTTAGGTCTGGAGACTGGCTAGGCCACGCCAGAACCTTGATATGCTTCTTACAGAGCCACTCCTTGGTTATCCTGGCTGTGTGCTTCGGGTCATTGTCATGTTGGAAGCCCCAGCCTCGACCCATCTTCAATGCTCTAACTGAGGGAAGGAGGTTGTTCCCCAAAATCTTGCAATACATGGCCCCGGTCATCCTCTCCTTAATACAGTGCAGTCGCCCTGTCCCATGTGCAGAAAAACACCCCCAAAGCATGATGCTACCACCCCCATGCTTCACAGTAGGGATGGTGTTCTTGGGATGGTACTCATCATTCTTCTTCCTCCAAACACGTTTAGTGGAATTATGACCAAAAAGTTCTATTTTGGTCTCATCTGACCACATGACTTTCTCCCATGACTCCTCTGGATCATCCAAATGGTCATTGGCAAACTTAAGACGGGCCTTGACATGTGCTGGTTTAAGCAGGGGAACCTTCCGTGCCATGCATGATTTCAAACCATGACGTCTTAGTGTATTACCAACAGTAACCTTGAAAACGGTGGTCCCAGCTCTTTTCAGGTCATTGACCAGCTCCTCCCGTGTAGTTCTGGGCTGATTTCTCACCTTTCTTAGGATCATTGAGACCCCACAAGGTGAGATCTTGCATGGAGCCCCAGTCCGAGGGAGATTGACAGTCATGTTTAGCTTCTTCCATTTTCTAATGATTGCTCCAACAGTGGACCTTTTTTCACCAAGCTGCTTGGCAATTTCCCCGTAGCCCTTTCCAGCCTTGTGGAGGTGTACAATTTTGTCTCTAGTGTCTTTGGACAGCTCTTTGGTCTTGGCCATGTTAGTAGTTGGATTCTTACTGATTGTATGGGGTGGACAGGTGTCTTTATGCAGCTAACGACCTCAAACAGGTGCATCTAATTTAGGATAATAAATGGAGTGGAGGTGGACATTTTAAAGGCAGACTAACAGGTCTTTGAGGGTCAGAATTCTAGCTGATAGACAGGTGTTCAAATACTTATTTGCAGCTGTATCATACAAATAAATAGTTTAAAAAATCATATATTGTGATTTCTGGATTTTTTTTTTTTTTAGATTATGTCTCTCACAGTGGACATGCACCTAAGATGACAATTTCAGACCCCTCCATGATTTCCAAGTGGGAGAACTTGCAAAATAGCAGGGTGTTCAAATACTTATTTTCCTCACTGTATGATTATTATCAATGTTTAAAACAGTTTTTATTTTTGTGGAAACTGTGATGCATGTTTTTCCAGGATTTAAACCTTGACACCACATGTTCTCTTTTGATGCAAAGGTGATCTGTGTGTTTTGTTGCAATGTTGTTGCTAATGTGTTCTGGTTGGTTGAATAAAAAAGTCCCTCCTCAAGTGTCTGGTCTCCAGATGATTCTTAGGTCCATCCTTTAATAAGTTTATTTTAATCTCCTTTTTATCGAAGTATTGTAAATCAGATCAAGTACCGTGATTTTTAGTGTTGAGGGTAACGCATTACAAGTAGCGCAAGTTGTGTAATCAGATTACTTTTTTCCAAGTAACTAGTAAATACATTATTTTTAAACTTATGAAATATCACTTTTTCAAATAAGTAACACACGTTTATTTGTTTCCCCATGTATTGACTGACAGCTCTCATGTCCTCATGATGAGAGAAATCGTGATACAAAAATATGTATCAATGCAACTTTCATGAAGTAAAATCACTAAAAGAATTCCTTCCGCTGAAAAAAAAATAGTTCCTAACTGTGAACAGCAACACAAGTTACATTATTACTCCATTAGATGGCGGCATAGACTGTCTTTATGAGTCAGTCAGCGAAGACTTTTATATTGAAAGAACACGAGAACAATACACTCAAAAAAATAACTCATTGGACAAACTCAATTTAATTGAGGGCAGGTTTTCCATACAATAAATATGTGTAGCTACTAGACTGGGTAAACCCAGCCTGATCTGCCAGCAATTTGATTTTACCCGGCAACTCAGTCTGGTAACCCGTACTTGGTCTGGTGATAGCCAGACAAATGTTTAGCCCCAACTCATAAAAAACAAATTCATGCAATGAAAGGTAATTGAGTTGGTCCAACTCAATTTTATCAAACACAGTTTAAATGATATTTATATACTTATAACATGACTTTTTTATGCTTGTCAAACTTAAATTGAAACATTTAATTGGAAAATCAATTATAAGTAGTTCCAATAATCATCATACACAATATATATATATATTGAAAAAAGAGGTGTCACTCCTGACATTAGCATAGCTCACTGAGTTAGTTAGTTGTGTCAACACAAATATTTCATGTAGTTTTAACACAACTGAATTAAGTAAACTTCAGTTTTAAATATAGTAGGTTGATTGAACACAATTAAATTAAAGCTACACTGTAGCCGCGTTTCCACCGAAATTACCCGGAACTATTTGTACCAGGAACTTTTTTCACAGGAACTTTTTCTCCCTCAGACCTGCTACTGTCTGCGTTTCCACTGCGGTCTAAAGTACCGGGAAGATTAGGCAAATTAGTCCGGTGATGTAGGACTGCGCGCGGCGCGACTGCTCCTTCCAGTCACAGACGGACAGTAATAATTTTTGCGCGATACATGTCTGCAACAATAACAAGTGGAGGAGATGCAAGCAGCGATGCTTTTGCTGGTTATGTATCGGTTTACTAAAGAGGTCATTAACAAAACGGCGGAAAAGAGACGAGCACTGATACTAAAGCGTTTTCTGAAAGCTATATTTAAAATATGACAAAGTATGTTATCATCAGCTATTACGGACATTGACCGTGAGATGGCTGAGACGAACGCGCGCCATCGGACAGAAAGAGCAAGACTGATATTTACTGAATGCTGTTCGATCCTCGCAAAAGACTTTTAAAAATGCCGGTTGAAATAAAATGCTGCGTGAGCTCAACCAATCAGCATGTTCAGCACCCAAGTCCCACCCCCGAAAGTTCGGAAACTTTTCAAAAGTACCACCTCGCAAGCAGGGCCGTTTGGAGGGGGAAATATTTACCCGGAACTTCATTTAGACCCTGGTTCCTGCGGTCGAAACACACCGAGTTCCCCCCCAAAGTTCCTGGTTCCGGGGTAAAGTTCCTGCGGTGGAAACGCGGCTCAAGTGATATTTTCCCCCATCTAGCGGTGAAAAGGTATATGACCATTCATTAAATACTAGTTTCTGTTCCTCCCAATTCTGATTTCGTTTTAACTCCTACGGTGGCTGATTTAGTCCAAAATTAACATGGCTTCCAGTTCAATCCAGCAATCCCCCTCTTCACATTTGACACGGTGCCATCGAGTGTTAAAACGCAAAAGGCGAAGCTTGAATTTACGGGTATGTCCCTCTTTGGCTAATGTACTTTCAAGATGGAGGGGCAACATGGCGACCCCCATTCAAACCCCTTACCCGTATGTATTTTCAATGGCATATTATAAACTTACGAGAATACTTTATTACTTGAAAGAAGTAAAAATACATTAATAAGCACATATATTTTTGAAAGAACTAAGTGTTTTTAGCTAAGAATAAACTAAAAAAGTTACACAGTGTAGCGCTAAGGTGTGACAACTTTAGATATGTTTAAGTAAAGTGTCACATCTTGGCCTGAATAATTTTTTTTTTGAGTGTACGCAACTGACAAACGCTTTGACTAGCACGGGAAAACCCATTCGCAACAGATATTTAAACAGATTTTTTATTATGTACATATGACTGACCTGAAGGAAATCTAATAAGTTACAGTAAGCTTTGAATGATATCAATGAGAACAAACATATGTTTACGTTGCCCGTGAAAGTGCACTGGAACAGCAGTCAAACCTGTGACTTCCCACCCGTGAAGTCGTAGATCGATGTACTCCCAGTTACGAGCTCTGACGTCATATAGCCCGCGAAACAACAATGGCAGCCACGGATGCGGTGTTTATGAAACAAATATAATAACGTAAAATAAAAGGTACACTGTAAAAAATCTAACTCACAAACATTTTGACTAATGATAATGTTTTAGTTAACTGGACAATTAAATGCAAAAAACAATTGTTGGACCAACCTACTATTAATTGTAAATTCGATTTGTAAATGCAAGTTAACACGCATACAAGTTGCAACAAGTTAACAATGCATTCTGGGTGCATCACGCAAAACTCATCCATGGCTCCCAGAATGCATTGCGGTATGAAGCATGTCACCATTGTTGAGATTTGTAGGCTGATTCTTGATGTCTGTGTGGGAAAATCTCATAGCTGTCAAAGTGCTTAATGTACAATCGGTTTTTAACCTTAGTCAACTGTTTTGATTAAAACATATTTGATCTTTTCTAGAATCACAATCTAAAAAAAGCTTATAGTATATTGCTCATATTAAACTCAGTTTTTAATGTTTTCTTGCCAAACATTAAAAAGTCGTCAAACTGCCCAATAAAGAAAACACTCATCACCATGATGGTGACATAAAAAAAAATAAAAAACTTAATCAGCTGAACAAAAGATTTTAAATTGGGAGACATGTGACCTTACTCAGTTAATTGAGTTAAGTGAACTAATTTGTTTAAAATTTGAGTAAACTCAAAAAAGCTGTGCAGCAAGTTGCCTTACAATTTTAAGTTATGTCAACTTTTCTTTTTTTACAGTGCAGCTTCTCTTGCCGTATGCGCCGTTTTTTCTCCTCCGTTTCCCTCGAATAAGCAAGGAGTAGGCTAAGCACCTTTGGTGATAGAAATGATTGTAAATGAGCATAAGCCCTGTACGGTCCGCCATGCTTTGTTTACATAGCTACCACAATTCCTTGCGGTCAGGCAGTTTGGCGTGACTTTGCCTGGAACGCTACAAAGTCGTGAGTCGTGGTTTGCTCAAAAACCTGCCTGGCATGATACACAGAACCACATCGCTACACTCTAAAAAAAAAAGGTTCTATATGGCACCAAAAATGGTTATTTCGTCGTAATCATAGGGGAACCACTTTTGGTGCTATATAGCACCATATCCTAACATGTTCTGTATATGATAGCGGTGCTTTATAGCACCTTAGTTAGCAGTGCTATATAGCACCTTAGTCAAAGAACCGGTGAAGAACCGCTGAAGAACCACTGAAGCACCAAAATTGGTGCTATATAGCACTAAAAAAGGTTCCCCTATGATTACGAGCCAAGAACCATTTTTGGTGCCATATAGAACCTTTTTTTTTTAGAGTGTATTGACCAATCAGAATCAAGGTCTGGAACAAACCATTTTATAAAACACAAATATACTCTTACTATATTAACCAATGTCTTTGCTGCTGACCTTCGTTCTAATTCAACCATACGAATAAAGCGAAATAGCTTTAGATAAACATCACATTTGGGTTTCATTTTTTGTAATATTCTTCTGCGATCCAGGTTTGTTTGAGCTGCGCCTCTACTGTACAGCCTAAAGCCTGACTTATTAATTTCACTTTCGGTGTGAAAGTACCTTTACAATTGCAAAAAATATAACTTTTTTTTGTTATTAAAAAACAAACAAACAAGCAAGCCCATCCCAGCTGAGGAAAAAGTAATTTAATGCATACTTTTCATAAAAAGTAACTAGTTTCTTTTTAAGGGAGTAGCGCAAAACTAAAGATTTCTTTTAAAAGTAACTTTCCCCATACACTGGTCACTTTCATAATAAGGCCAACATTCAGATTTGGCAGTCCATGTAAACAATGACATTGTTGGCTTTGTAGAAGGAGAACAAGTAAAATAAATGTACAGTCATGGAGGAAACCAAATTCCAGTCACTCATCCGGTTCTGTTCTGCTCGGAAAACAGTTGTTCCTGAAAAATCAATGGCATCAAGTTCATTTCAGCTTTTTTTTTGGTGCAGTAATGTTGGCTACTCACTCTAAGCTCTTTTATGATCATATGACTCAGAATGATGAATTATGAGACTTGATCCCTCCCTTATAGCGTGTAATTCATTATAGACAGGAGAAGAAGAGGCACGTGATGTTGAGGAGATGAACAGAGATGTCAGGGTCTTTCTCCAGCATGTGGACTCCATTTGTGCAGTGCATGAGAGCGTTTGGCACAGAAGCCCTTTGGTATCTCTCTATCCATCTGCTCAAGCCAAATTATCATATTCTCCAGACTCCAATGAACATAAATCAGCGGCGGGAACACGGACACGTTTTCCCTGGCCGTCATAAAACAATGATTTAAAGCCACGGGCTGTCAAAACACGGCCATGCAGCTTTCACGCAGCAGTTTAGAAGGGAACGCAAGGACTTCATCTCATCTGAACAATTTATGGCCTCTGAGGGACAGCGGACAGATGAGAGCTCGGGCCACCAGCAGACAGGAGCGCAGAGGAAACTCAGGCCTGTGTTTAGTAATGCCTAGATACACCCATCAGCATGTTCTTCAGGAGAAGTCAGGAGACATCACTTTTGGCATATTGGTACATATGTGGAATGTTTCTGCCGGTTACGCTGTGTTTGTGAGTTTTGGAGTTTCAGCACTATAATGTTGGAGGACACACACACACTGTTTTAGACTCAAGGCACAAACTGAGTCCAAGAAAAATAAATACAGTTTTCTGCATTTGGGTGAAATGCATGAACATAACTGGGTCCTTCCTATTATGCGTTCATAATTCATGTCCCCATCATAATTAACATACAACTCACATTTATCAAGATGGAAAGCATAGTTAGTTTTCTTTTATCACTATGTATATTATTCATCAAGGATGCATCAAATTGAACACAAATGACAGTAAAGACATTTATAATGTTACAAAAGAATTTACTTTTTTTTCTTTTTAACGCGATTTCCACCAAAATATGAAGCAGCACAACTGTTTTCAACTGATAATAATCAGAAATGTTTCAGCAATCCTCATGTTAGAATGATTTCTGAAGGGTCATGTGACACTGAAGACTGGAGTAATGATGCTGAAAATTCAGCTTTTTTTAAATTGTAATAATATTTCACAATCCACTCTCCATTTTTGATTAATAAATGCAGCCTTGGTGAGAAGATTACTTTCAAAATATTTTTAAAAAAATCTAAAAGTCTCCCTGTAGTTAATTTTATCCCGTAAAGCCAATACGGAAGTGACTTAAACTGCAATTAATCGACTGGCCACTAGAGACAGGCTCCAGAAGGAGCAGAATCTCATTGAGCTCATGTTAAAATGCCCAACTTTACAGCAGAATAAAACATGTTTAGAGTCTGGTACAAATTGTGGTTTTGGTCTATACGGCTAATTTTGCCCTTCATGACGACTGTGAGGGGGGTGAATTATTTTGTAACTCATTCGTTTACATTATATAAAGCCTTAAAGTTCTGCATAGTTAAGGGCGTGGCCACTTTGAGTGACAGGTGGATAGCCATTTATCTGCTGTCTGTTATTCATCACATCACCTCAGCACCGCCCACGTCCCGCCTCTGTGCCCATTTTCTATTATCCGCGAGTGACGTGCGATGACGCACTGCCAAGATGGCAACGGCCAGCTCGTCTCTACTTTACGCTTCAAAACTGCTCTTCAGAATCCATATTTTTTTACAGTCTATGCTTAAAACTCATCTTAGATCACCAAAATTACATATTTAAACATGTTTTCCTTGAAAAACAATCTTCATGCCTTAAAACAGCTTGAATGTAACTCCACACCCTTGCCTCATTTAGTATATGCGAATATGCAAATTAGCCCCACCTCCACTCACTCACACCAGCTCAGAGATCCACTCCTTGAGGTTCACACTTTCACGTGATTGGTTACAAGGTAGTTTGTGATGTCAGAATCACCAGACTTTTTTTTTTTCCACTTCAGTTTTAAGGAGAAAATACTCAGCAATGTTGTTGACTTATGAATTTGCACATGGTTTGGCTTAAAGCATATTAAAAACACCACACAGACATATAGACAACATTAAAAACTTGATTTTTTTACCACACTTTGAACTTTGAACATTATTAACTTGACAATTTAAACGATGGCAAATAAAATAAATGGGATGGGATATGAAATCTATCTATCTATCAGCTCTGTAATATGGGGTCAGGTAAAATGAAAGGTGAGGGTTTGATGAATCTGCGGTGAATGAGAATGGGCTTTTGGAAAGCAGCGTAACATGAAACCGCTTGACTGAGCCGTATGTCAAATGTGGAAACGGTTCTGGCCTACAAGCCCCCAAATGAATGATAGATGTGATATTTTCCCTGCAAACACAAACATCTTCAGTGATTTCAGCTGCTGAGGATACACTCGGGACAAAAAAACCCAGACCACCGTCACAGCCAAATGAGGATGAATTCTTTTTCTGGATTTTTTCATCTATTTTTACAACTTCCATTCAATTCCCCGGCTGATCGTTGAGCTCCATGTGAAGACAGGCTGCTCAGGCCGCACAAGATGATCCCGATGCAGACGGCCGTACCTGCAGGTGCTTTACCCTGCTGATGAATGTTTTGGAAGACAATGCATATGATTTTTCTTAACTTTTGCATTCTTTCATTTTATTTTTAACAGGCCAGCCATCTTTCAGTTCAAACCATTAAAGACTGGCTTTTCCATCAGACATTTTTTGCAAAGTGCAAAGACAAAATCTTCAGAGGTTATCCATTAATGGACCTCTGATTTATGTCAGCGATGAGATGGAAGATGGACAACTGCTGGATCAGTTTTATAAGACGACGCATCAGCCAGTCCAGAAAGAGCACGACTGAAGTGAAAAGTTAATTGTGCATTGGGTTTGATCTGGTCAAACTTCAAAACTTGATTCTTGTTAATGTTCGTGGTCATATGCTTTATAGGTTCAATATTATGTACTAAATGTTTTTAAAAAATCCTTTATGGTCTGTTAGACAGGGTTATAGGATCTGGAGCGACTTTACCAACGCACAAGGTGCATGGAAGCAGTATGTCAACAAAATGTGTGTCGTTCATTGAAAGTGCAATAAACAGAAAGGTTCTAAAGTGTCCCGTTGCAAGACATTTTTGTAAGTGTGACCACAATGTCATCTTTTTTCTTCTTTGGTACTGAAAAGATTAAACAGATCACAAGAGGAAGTAACATTGATTTTATTAGAAAAAAACAAGAGGCTTTTTGGATTTTTTATTTGAATAGTCTGTTTCCAAAAGGTCTGAATGAGGACTTTTGTCTTAAAGAGTTTTTGTGATATTGTCTATATGACTGCTGTTTGTTTGTGTTTTAAATGGGAGATATTACTTTGTTGTTTGATGACTTAATCCTTTGTGATGTAGAAATGCGTAAACATGGCAATTTGATGAGGATGCTTCTGATTGGATGAGTGTTTAATCTTGATAATTAACCGTGTAATGTCTTGAGTGGAGCTTGACAGCTGTTTTTAATTTTCTTTGTGTGACTCGGTATGCAAATGTGTTCTCAAAATGTTTATGCATCATACCTGTTGTATCGTAGGGTGACCAAACGTCCTGTTTTAAAGTCCTGTCCTGGCCCTAATATAACAATTTTCTATCCATACAGAGGGGGCATACTTTAAATGTATTGAAATTAATTAGGAATCTTTGAGTAAACTTCGAGTATCATTTGAGTATCTCATTGCAGGGCCGAGTGTCCCTGTTTTCGGTAATCAAAATATGGTCACCCTCTATTGTATAGACTACCCTGAAGAAAGCTCTCAAGATCTATGATCTTTTGTTTCTGTCATGTAAAAGATGCTAAAATAGGGAATCCAGCAGCACTTGTGGTAAGGCTATAGCTTTAATAAATAACCCACGCGTTTTGGTGTGGGTTATTTATTAAAGCTAGCCTTACCACAAGTGCTGCTGGATTCCCTTTTTAGCATCTTTTACATGACAGAAACAAAAGATCATAACCTGGATAAACTGGATAAACGCATTGTGTTGGGTTTTTTGTTGTTGTTGTTGTTGTTGTTGGGATAAGTATATTTGAAAACTGTTTGACTTAGGCTATTAAAGGTCCCGTTCTTTGCGATCCCATTGTTCAAACTTTAGTTAGTGTGTAATGTTGCTGTTAGAGCATAAATAATACCTGTAAGATTATAAAGCTCAAAGTTCAATGCCAAGCGAGAAATTTTATTTAACAGAAGTTCCCTTTCAAAGCCTACAGCGAACGGCCGGCTTGGACTACATCCTGGTACTTCCTTCTTTAATTACGTCAGTAGAACAGTAGAACAGACTAACCTCCGCCCACAAGAATACGCGAAAAAGAGGGCGTGGTCTTGTTGCTGTCCCACGTGGAGAAGAGGAAGTGTTGCGTGGAGAAGACGAGGAAGTGTTGCGTTTGATTGTGTTTGTCGCCATGTCGTCGAGACGCTGTTATTTTCATCCCGGAGTCAAATCACCTTTGTTTGGCTTTCCCAGGGATGCTGTAGAGATCATTAAGCGCATACATCTCCCCGTTAAGAGGCGTGACCTTTCCGTGCAACGTGCGCTAAGCTGCTGTCGAATCACAACACAGGAACCGTGCAACGTGCGCTAAGCTGAGGTCAAATCACAACACGGGAACCGCTGGCACAATCAGAACTCGTTACGTATTTCTGAAGGAGGGACTTCATAGAACAAGGAAGTCATCAGCTGTTTTTAGGACAGTGAAAACAGCGGTGTACAGATAAGTAAATTGTGTGAAAAATACTGTGTTTTTTTACACGCGAAACATGAACACATGTTATATTGCACACTGTAAACACAATCAAAGCTTAAAAAAACACGAAGAACGGGACCTTTAAAAATACCTTTTTGATATTTATTGATTTCTTGTCAATTCTCTTTTTATACATTTAAGTCAGTTAAATACTCTCCCTCTGTGATTGGTTAGTTAACGGTGAACGTGATTTCACCAAGTACAGCATATTCCTAGGGGGTATTCCCAAGGGGGTAATCCAGCCCCCAGGAAACCGTACCTTATAGGCGCGGCCATTGCTAACCAAGCCATCACCTGCTGTTAGCATCCCATTGACTCCCATTCATTTTGGCCTCACTTTGACAGTGAATATCTTTACATTTGAGGCGTTTAAAGACTCCATTCGTCCATTGTTTATTTCTAAACAAACACGACAATGTATAAAAGGCTCCATTACCTTGTATCTTACACTATCGCCCCGTTGAAGCTGTTTTTGTAAAATATAGGCTAACGATTGCGTCATAACCACGCGACTGTGTCGCGCTGTTGAGCAAATTACCGTATAGACCCGAGGAGAAGCTCGTAGGCAATCTTTTACTGTCTATGAGGCAATCAGGGGGGGACGGGGAGGCATAAACGCAGATAGAGATGCTGCAGATCCTGCTTCATTCATCAAAAGTTGTTCCCTCTCTGTCTCTGCAAGATTCGGTGATTCAGATTTCACTTTGCACAACTACTAGAAGACTTACCACTGTCAGGTTGCTCGCGTCACATCTCTACGTCGTCAAGCTCAGTCCGAGGCTGCGCAGTACATCAGCCATCAGGAAGTGAGTGCTTCTACCTGACTTCAGTTTTCTCCGTTGAAGTCTATGGGGTCGCTCTGTCCATTTCTTTTACTGTCTATGGGTATTCCAGAAAGCAGGTTATGTGACATGCCTGGGTATTTATTCAATTAATTAACATCAAACAAACAATATAATCCTTATTCTCAGTGAAGAAAGAATATTTATTAAACGAAAAGGTCGAAAAAATGATTGCACAACCACCAAGTACCCTTACGAAAAATAACCATGGTTTTATTAAAAGTGTAGTAACCATGTTTTTTGGCTAATTGATTACCATTTATATAACCACAGTTTTACCACAAATACCATGGTTAAACTATGGTTAGAGTAGCAAAACCATGGTTAATTTGTGGTTACCATGGTTTAACTACAATAACTATGTTTTTTGGTTTTATTTGTAGTAAAACCATGGTTCATTTTCGTAAGGGTAGGTGGCGATGTGCATTAAGTAAGTTATGTAAATCGCTATTAAACAAAAGAAGTAGAACGGTGCGCTTTTTCTTAGCATCTGTTTCCATGGTGAATCATCGATTCGTCTCTCTGTTGAGAATGTCAAGTGAGTTAACCAGAAACATACTCTGAGTTGACTGAACTTACTCCTAGACTCGTTTTTGGAACCTCGAGTAGGCTAAGCAAGGTTTGGGTTAATCAACCAAGAGTTCAAGGTAGGCTATGTGACGGTAAATTAATCTTGCTTTCTGGAATACCCCCCAAGATAAACATCTTTATTAATGATCCTGGAGCAACATCCCAATCAACCAATCAGATTTGAGGGACACGTATACAGTTTATGTCAAGTTAAGGCTTATAACCAGGGTTAGGTGCTTCTACATCTCTATTATTCACCAATAATGTCTCTCTGATTTTAGGAATATGTTATATGAGTAGGGTTAGGACTACATTTTCCCCATGGAATGTTCTAGGATCAAGAAAATATGTTGATCCATCAACATACTTGGCAAAATCTAAGTGGCCTACTTTATAATGATTTGAAACCCTGAATATTACTGCACGTGTGTGTTTGCAGTGGTCTCTCCCGGTCAATAGATGGCAGTGTTGCATTATCAGAATTGAATTGTCACGGTGTGACGCTTGAGCCCGAAACTGTTTTTTTATTGCTAGGTAAGACATATGTGGTGTTGTTGTTGGCCAAGTGTCGATCAGTCTGTCAAACTCATTTGAAATAAAGATTTACCATGGTTATCAAGGGTAGGCTACAATTTTTCTTTATATATTTTTTTTACATACAAGTTCCTTTTAATAAACATTTTCTTTTGCTACACACCAGACATAGTTGTCAGATACATGCAGAACTTTACATAAATATATAATGCAACACACATTTGACTAGTCGACTTGAATAGAGATAATGTTTTGTGCCTGAACTCGAGTGACCCAGACATTTTGTATCAACCGTTTCTTAAACACTTTTAATTAAAGCATGGGAAGAAATTTCCAATAGACCATTAAAAAAGGATCTACATTGCAGAATTTAGCATGTTCATTAAATTAAACTTTTGAGAAACATTCTCTGTGTCTTGTTTTTATGGTTGCTTCATGATTGCTCTGACCTTACTAAAAGAAAAAAAATCCAGTCTCCAAGTAAGTCTGCAAAAAAGTCACTAGATTACGTATAATTTGCCAACTGTCGGTGCTTATATATATATATATATATATATATATATATATATATATATATATATATATATATATATATATATATATATATATATATATATATATATATATAAGCATATTTGATTGATTTCAGCTAAGAGCGTTCTCAAATGATTTTGATGTGAGTTATTCAATATGGACAGGATTGTGACATTTACTTCAGTTTAATGAAAGCCGTAACACACACACACACACACACACACACACACACACACACACACACACACACACACACACACACACACACACACACACACACACACACACACACACACACACACACACACACACACACACACACACACACACACACACACACACACACACACACACACACACACACACACTCTGAGTGAAAACCCTAATAAGTTGATTGAACTCATTTGATTTGAGTAAACTCGTTGCCTCAATTTATTTGAGTAATGGAGTCTCTCAAAACTTGTATATTTAAGTTCACTCAACTTGGTGCTCATGTTGACTGTACTTAAATTGTTAAGTTCACCAAACTTGGTGTTTATAAAATGTACTTAAACAATTCAGTCCACTTAACTTGGTGTTAAGTTGTTCTTACTTAAACTGTTTAAGTTTAGTCAACTTAGTTCTATCTGGGATCTGAGGAAGTGTACTCCCAGAGTGCATTGTGGCATGAATACATTAATTGCTTCGTTTTACTATTTTTGGCTTTATTTTACTATTTGTTTTTTGTCAGTATAACCCCAATAATGACAAGAAGTAAAATAGTAAAGGTCGTATTAATATATATATATTACTTCCCTTCTTTTGAAATCATACAACTATGATTTCTTGTTGCATTGCTGTATTAATAGGAAGTCAATTACTATAATATGAATGAAGTTCCAAGTGTCCAACCAAAGGGAACACTGATCACAATTATGGTGAGAGGAAGTGGAGAAAATAAGTGATAAGTCTATAAAAAATTGCCCCAACTCAAAAACACGTACGATTTAACCAAACAATATTGACTTCTTCTTGCCATTAAAAATCAAACAAAAAATAACTTTATATCTAAATATTTTTACTTACCGAATGTAAGATTGCACACGATGAAAAGGTCTCCATCTTGATTTGAATCAGCAGCAAGCAACAGACGAAAAGGACTGCCTTTTTTAAATATCCTCCAATCAGTGCATTAGTTTAGTTATTGCCAGGCAGAACTCCTTGCATGGCCAATCACATCAAAGCAAGAACAGAGTGAGCTATTTTAATTAATTATGATTTTGAGTTAATTAAACTTGAAATCTTAAGTTTATGTATTTTGTAGGTTAACAAGTTATACTAACTTATATTTATGAGTTTCTTGACTAAACTAGAAATATTTAGTCAAGATTACTTGATTGTTTAAGTAAAGACAACATTAGGGTTTACAGTGTGAACATGAACAGCCCATAAACTTGAAGTGCATGTGAAAAACTTTATTTGAGAGAGACCTTTATTTTGTTTAATCAGTTTGTTTTCTTGATGTATTATTCTCTTTTAAAAGACATTCATCTCTCTTAATCTAAACTATATGGCCGATTTTCTCATAGTTCTGGTAATGCATTTAACCTGCAAAAATGTCTTTAAAACATCTTTCTCACTCAAACATTATTGAAGTTCATTACCCCTGATGTTTTGTACATAAAATTGCTGGGATGCATTTAATGTGTGGAAATATTAGCCTATAAAACAGGACAGAGTGAGCCAAAACATGCACTGGTTGATTTAAAACATACAAAAAGAACAGAATCATTGCAGATCTGCAAAGATAAACAAGCTAATTGTTTTAAAAATGATCTAGTTATTTTCATGGTGTGAAAAGCATGTAAACTAATTTGTCCTATTTTTGGCAGACATGTTTGTGAAGAAGTAAAATTTAAATAAATTAGATACCCAAATGCATCACACGCACACACACACACACACACACACACACACACACACACACACACACACACACACACACACACACACACACACACACACACACACACACACACATTTTTAATAACTTATTTATTAATGATATAGTATCAAATAATTCTGGATACTGCATTTAAAGACTTTTTAACCATATGCCACCCACGATTACAAAACTCCATTAAAGCTTTTGGCTTGTTTTCTGATGACTACAGTCAGTTTAAATCTAATAGCAATTATATCAAAGTGTAATTGCTCTCAAATCTTTCGATAAGACTGAGTGAAAACAAACAGAGCTTTCAAACAGTTTCTTTGCAGTTAAGTTCAACTGGCTTCATTACCACCGGCTGGACCCGAAACAAACAGCCCAAATGATCGTAAGGGTTACGTAAACATTCCCAAATGAGATGCTGGAAAACCCCCTACTATCTCCAGTTTAATCCCAGGAGACATTCAGATTAGATACGGATATAGTAAGCATACAATCCTGCCTCTTTTTAATCAGATAATGGGGTCAATTGAAATCAAAGTGGCAGTATGTTGAACATGTTGCTAACATTTCAGTGATGCCATTCTGTCTCGCAAAGGTGTTACCATAATGAAATGTTAGTAACATAAATATTTAGGTGGCCTGTTAGTAACCTAAACATAGACGTATGTGTATATACACACAACAGCATGTCGGATTCAGAGTCCTGCATATGGGTATTACAGGTTTTAGGTGTTGAAAAGAAATATGGGCGTAGCAGTTACTGTAAAGCATTAGTGACATATACAACAAGTACATCCAAATAGATTCACACCATTAACCCACTGATGGGTGTTTAATGGACACTTTGCCACAGGTGTGGGCTCTTTTTTTTGTGGTTGGATTTGAGACGATGTGAATATCAGGATTCAGACCTGAGATTTAAAGTGTTAGTGTTGCATCTAAATCCTGAAATTGTTAATTTACTTTTTGCCCTGAGAAAAAAAAGTGCACCATGCAATTGTTTGTCAGTTACACTCTTAAAAAATAAGTAAATGTTCTTTATAAGACGACTTTAATGGTTCCATGAAGAAACGTTCAAATGCATGGAAACTTTACATTCCACAAAAGTTTCTTATTATTTTAAGAACTGTTCACTAAAAGTTCCTTTGCACTCAAAATATCTTGGGTTATTTTTTCTACACAATTCCTGCGTTGAGCCTTTTGGATCGTTTCTCTCTCTCTCTCTCTCTCTCTCTCTCTCTCTCTCTCTCTCTCTCTCTCTCTCTCTCTCTCTCTCTCTCTCTCTCTCTCTCTCTCTCTCTCTCTCTCTCTCTCTCTCTCTCTCAATGTTTGGGTATTTTTTGTGTAACCCACAACTGGGTCAAACTGGGTCAGACTTAACCCAGGGGTTGAGTTATTTATCACAGGCTTTTTGCGACTTCTTCAGGAGAGCACAGTTCCCAGCTCCATCAAATAGGTGCATGTGTTCTTCGGTAAAAGGTACAGTTTTTATTTTATCTATCAATTCATTATTGTGTTGTATACCATTTAATTTTATGCAAAGCAACATACAGGGGCCCGATGTGAGTCACCTACACTACACAAGTGTCTCGTTGGCCTTTTCACATGATGGAAACACCTGATTCCCTTGCATAAAATGTTATGATTTTATTCAAAAAGATACAAATACTTGGGATTTTAGAATATGTCCTCAGAGTTGTTCACTGTTTGTTTATGGACAGGTTATGGAGTCAGTCACAGCATATTTTGGCTACGAGTGAAACGCAGGGCCGTGGTCTGAAGTTAGAAGTCCAGCGGTAGAAATGGGATATCAGAGACTGGACGATTACACTTGAATGTTTAATTTTTTACTTCTAATGTTTGTTAAAGGAGCTTAAATGTAGGCAATATGTATTAAAACAATATAAAATATGCTATACTGAAAAAATATGATAGGAAAATAAAGGAATTATCATGCAAACCAGTGGATGTGTGGAGTATTTTTAAAAAGGTTTAGAGGATTTAAGTTAATCTGTAAACATTAATTAATGTATGAAGTAAAACAAAAAAGAAGCAGAAAATATTATAGTAAAAATGAATCAACCCATTATGTGGGGTTAAATTAATAAACAACACAATTTTCTGAGTAAAATTAACCCAACATGTGTTCTGTCCTATATTTACTCTTTTGCTAAAAACAACCAAACTGGGATGTATTTAACCCAGTGTTTAACCCAGTGTTTTTTAGAGTGTGGCAAAAGTTCTTCCGTGCATTACTGCAAAACCCCCTGTATTTTTTTAAAAGTGTTATGGAACATTTTGACATTTGATTAATATTTTGTGTCCTACTCTACTCTAGCGTCCCTTTAGATGCACAAGATTATGCCCGAGTCCTCTGTAGATGTTGTTCTGTGAGACTTCCCCTCCAGGGGCTCTGATTGTGGACGGTCATTCCTGTGCTATCATCATAGATCAGGAATATTCTGTGCACAGGAAACCCATTCTTCCCCTTGGTTTGACTCACCCTGTCATTTTCCCATCTGTCCGTGTGAGCTCCAGCCCAAATGATGTGTTCTGATCGGTGTGCATCAGTGCCTCTTTAACTGTCTGTGGCTACAGGGAATTCATGGCAGCCCAGCCAAACACAGTATCCATACTCGGAGATGAGCCTTCCGTGGATGAAATTGGGGATTTCCTGACGTCTTTTGATAACCCACATTTACCAAGGTGGGCTATTACGAGAACAGAAATGGAAGCCACAACATAAAGGGCTACATTTAACTGTTGTACCATTTATTTACATTTTGGTGCTATAAAGACCTAGTAGCACTACTGTTCAAAAGTTTAGGATCACAATGATTTTTTTAAAAGCAAGAATGCATTTGATCAATAAATTGATCAAAAGAGACAGCAAATACATTTACAACGTTACTTTTTTTTTTACTTTATTCACCAAAAATCATGAAAAAATAATCCTCATCATATTAGAATGATTTCTGAAGGTGATGCAGAAAATTCAGCTGTGATCACAGGAATAAATTACATTTTAAAATATAGTCACAGAGAAAACAGCTATTTTAAATTGTAATAATTTCACAATTAGTGGTGGGCCGTTATCGGCGTTAACGTGCTGCGTTAACATGAGACTCATATCGGGCGATAAAAAAATATCGCCGTTAATCTATTCTCAAAGTTGGGTTGGGAGCTGGGTCTATACTACGCAAGGATGGGCGATACCACTTATTTTGTTTTCGATACGATACTGATACTTATAAGGCCAGTATCACTGATATCGATACCGATACGATATTTCTAAACTGAACTTTTATATTATTACATTTATTAAATTATTAAAATTACTAAGAGTAAAATGGGTAAAGATACCCATTTATTTTGGATGGGCGATACCACTTATTTTGTTTTCGATACGATACTGATACTTATAAGGCCAGTATCACTGATATCGATACCGATACGATACTTCTAAACTGAACTTTTATATTATTGCATTTATTAAATTATTAAAATTACTAAGAGTAAAATGGGTAAAGATACCCATTTAACATTATATTTGTAAGGAATTTTAACATTCAATATGCCTTAATTGCAACTTATTATATCATATTTTTGTTTGTAACACATGGTTAATATAAATTTACTTTTAGTGGTAACCATGGAAATCTACAAATACTAGTTGAACTATGGTCACTGTAGTACATTTTTTTTTTTAATTTTCATAAGGGACTGCCAGTGACAGGAAGTTGCACTCATAAAATGCAACCTTTTTATTATGACAAGATTTATATTAACATTAGTTACAGAATAGAACATGGTCAATATCAGCTTTTAACATTATATTTAAAGAGTAGCCTAATTGCTCTATGTAGGCTACAGTTTCTATTTGTTTACTGTGAAATAACTCAAACATATGTTTTTTTTGTCTTCTGATGAGTGTTGTTCAGAGCTGCGTTTCCAAAAGCATCAATGGTTTCTTATGATAGCTCTGTTTGAATACAGTGTCGGCAGTGAGCAAACGCTCTCTCTGTGATTGATTGGTTCTGTCTTACAGCATTTGCGTGCGTTCAGATCATGGTTCAGATGAGCAGGAAAATAGTCCTATACTACACAACTATTCAGTAATATAGGCTATTCGTATTGTATGCATTAAATCATCTCTTTAAATAAACAAAATTAAACGCCTTAGTATCGATATTTTTATTTGAGTATCGATACTTTTCGATGCTCACATCAGTATCGATATATCGATACTTCATATCGATACGCCCATCCCTAGCTATAATGACTTTCACCTTGATATTTTAGCGCGGATGTACACCTAGCTGAATTGCACTTTAGGGGCGAGAGAACGAGTCTTCCAACCTGTGTGAATGCCTACTAGTGTTGTCAAAAATATCTATATTTCGCGATGTATTGATACTGAAATATCTGAAACGATACGATACTCATTTTCTACACTATCGATATCAGCTGCGCTCTCCTCTCCGACCGACAGCGAGTGACACACACCCGCCTCCTCTCATTCAGTCCGGTTAATCCTCTGAACATTGCGAACAATTGTCGCGTGGAGAAGAGGAATTGTTGCGTTTGAGTGTGTTTGTCGCCATGTCGTCGAGACGCTGTTATTTTCATCCCGGAGTCAAATCACCTTTGTTTGGCTTTCCCAGGGACGCTGTAGAGATCATTAAGCGCATATATCTCCCGTTAAGAGGCGTGACCTTTCCACGTTCGCTAAGCTACGGTCAAATCACAACACAGGAACCGCTGGCACAATCAGAACTCGTTACGTATTTCTGAAGGAGGGACTTCATAGAATAAAGGAAGTCATCAGCCGTTTTTAGGACAGTGAAAACAGCGGTATACAGATAAGTAAATTGTGTTAAAAATACTGTTTTTTTTACACACGAAACATGAACACATGTTATATTGCACACTGTAAACACAATCAAAGCTTCAAAAAAACACGAAGAACGGGACCTTTAAAGGGACAGAAGTTATGTATTATTCAAATGAATAATTTATTTATAAATAATTTATTATTCTGGCAGAATTCAAATGAGCCATTTTAATCTAGATTAATCTAGATGAATCTTGGAATTAATCTAGATTAATCTAGATTAAAAAAATTAATCTATGCCCACCACTATTCACAATATTACTGTTTTACTGTATTTGGATCAAATAAATGCTTTGTTGGTGAGCAGAAAAGACTTCTTTCAAAAACATAAAAATATCTTACCGACCCCTTATTTTGAACTGTAGATGATATGTAAATGATCCCATTTTTAATGTTACGATTACAATAATTGTTAGTATCCAATCATATGTTGAACACTACAAAAGTATTTTTCTGACTTTTGTAAGACTTGGTCTAAAAATCCATTTGTTTCCAAGTATTTTAGTTCAAAATTTAGAAGCTGAAGCCACTTGAAAATCTGAACTCTTGGTGGCGCTAGAGATTTTGAGGACCATCAAATGGATGACATTTTAGACCTCATGCTTATAACTACCAATTTGTATACGTTTTTACCATTTAATTCTGCAGTAAACAGCCGAATAAGAATGACAACTCTTTGAAGAGTTTGATTCAGGTTTATTTCATAGGATTTTATCAATTTACAAACTCATTAGATTACGTCGTCTGTTTCCAGAAACAACAAATTATTTTCAGAAATGGCAGTAACATGTTACTCAAAGTCGACTGGCTCCCGCCCTCTTTCGGTGTTGACCCTTTACGCCGCGGCGCCTTCCCGGTCGGCCTGCCACCCTAATTTTGCCCATAATCGAGTCCCGCCATTTCTCTAAACCAACAACTTCAAAGTAGGACTCCAGCACTCCTGATAGCTGGATAATTTAATGGCTGAGTCTCGTTCTTTAGTGGGTGGAGGGCTGAGAGATGCTATCACCCGTTTCCAACCATTTAATCGCAGCAATTAGAACAAATTCTCAATCTGTAATTTGCTTTCATCTGTAACGACAGAATCGATTGGCTGATGGAGCCTGTTAGACATGCACAACGAGTTATAAAAAAGGAAATTCTATTTTAAGTCACAATATTTATTGTGGGTTTGCTGCTGTTTCTTTTGGATGAACCAAATGCGCCGCTGTGGTTGGCTGTGGCGCAATCATCCTCAGAATCTTAACAGATTCCAGTCAGTCTGTTCATGGGTTTGTCGTAATTAGCACTGATGATTAACACTGTGAGGAATACACAAAAAAATGCACACACGGCTCAGTGTTTCCTATACGGATTGTTTGCAATGATGAAAAGGTCTCGTTCTCATTCTGTAGCAGCTGAGATACACAGATCTCTGCAGGAATATCTCTGTGCGAAATGAGAAATATTCATTAGAGTTAAACAAACCCTTCGGTCCTACCCCGAAGTCAACCGCATCCTGATTTTAATCTTGCACAAGAAACAAATCTGAGCATGACTTTCTTTAAGTCCAGGTGCTGCGCTAGAGGTGCTTTTGACAAGGTTTATCACCCACACAACAGATCATTTACAACAGCCCACAGCTCTTGCAGCAGATAATCTCTCTGCTCGGCTTTGCTTACAAACAGCGGAGATCAGTGCGGGTTCTGTGACACACATCGTCAGCCCTCTTGACTGCGGCCTGCATCTTGCACACCTTCTAGCTGCGTCCCATTTCAGAGGCTGCACCCTTCTAAGGCCGTTTCACGGGCAATGAACAGATGGATCCTTCGCCGCCTTGCCTACCCCAGGATTCATTGCACGTTGCAGGATTTTTTGAGAGAAATTGCCATGAGGGTGAGTAAATAAAGACAGAATTTGAATCTTTAAGTAGTGCCTAATTAATGCTATCTTTTCCTTTTGGTTTTAAGGCGAAATATGACCCGGACCTTCTTGACAGGTGTCATGAGAGACAGATGATCTCTCGCACACAATGAGGATGAAGATGATCATCATATGAATGACGTCCTTCATTAACAGCAACATTTATTTGGCCCACGAGTTTCTTGTCCCAGCGGTCTTTGGCATATTCCAGCATGCAACCACCCATCACTCCTCTCATTTTTTAACAAGCAGGACTTGTATGACCCAAGAAAAAAAGCTTAATTACCCTCTCTGGACCCCGTTTCAGACGTGCAGGGGTGGGTGGTCTGCTGCAGTTTCCTCCCTGCATAACACTCAAATGTGTGCTGTGCGTCCATTAAAAGGGAAAAAATAACAAAATGCCTCATTGGAAACACTTGAAATGACTAAAACATACGTTCTTATTGGCTGGTTTATTGGTTGGACTAACAATAAAACAGCAAGGTCAAACACCGTCTTTCTGTGATCTCATGACATTTTCAAATGTTTATATTTTCATGTGATCATAGTCATCAATTATCACATGTGTTCAAACATACCGCATAATAAAGACAAAAATATGTCAGTCCTTGCATTTCCAACTGCACTTCTAACTGTCTAACTTGAAAGATATCGTTTAACAACACACATCAGACATCAACATTCTGTTTCAGAATCACTTTAACTAATTCAAATTAATTTTAGAATGTTATAATACACAGAATAGGCCTCGGTTGCTATGCAGTTAGAATGTTCTAGGTGATTTTCCGGGTGGTTGCTAGGTTTTTACTTATGCTGCCTTCATGCTATCGGAAATGTCCTACTTCCCACTTCTGAAGTTGAAGAGCTCATTGCGTTCAAATTTTGACTTGAGAGGGCGTTCATGTCCTATTTTTTAAGTGGGAAACTAGTACAATAATTCTGATAGCACGTGAAGACAGCATTATTATTGGCCAAACGAATCAAATCCAAAACACAAGCAGCAAGTTCTCACTAGCTAGCATAAACTTGTCTCCTCACCTGAATATGTTGGTATCTTCGATGTAAAAGCAGCGCCATTTTTGGACTAGAGAAGTACAAACATTTAATTAGGCCTACTTATTTCTTCCCGTTTATTTTCTTATATCGCTTATTAATCTCATGCACCTGGCAAGATATGACAATATTGACTACTGTGTCCTGAGACATGGAGATGTGTGTACTAGTACTGGACTGCACATGGCTGAACTAAAATGGGCTCTAAAATGTCATCTGACCCTATTTGAGGTTCCTCAAAATTTATAGCGCCAGCAAGAGTTCAGATTTTCAAGTGTTCTTCAGCTTCTAAAATTTGCTTCTAAAGTCTTTGTTTGGAGAAAGCAATTCAATTGAGGGAGTCATTGACGCTGGAACAGCTCTGATCGATTCAAACTCAAACCAATAACGTGTGACTTCCACGATTCGGAATTGTGGAAATGAACCGATTCGAAAAACGAATACATTTCTGAATCGGACATCGCCTGTTCTGATCCTAAAAAGCTGGTTGCACACACTTTTCATAAAAAAAAATCTACATTACTGAAAGCTTTATGATTTTAAAAATAGCAACGATGCCATCTAGCTACTGAGAAATGTAGTTAGTCTTTGGTTAAATTAAAGGCACGATATGTAAGATTTTTGGATTAAAATATCCAAAAACCACTTGAACAACATTATATATTTTGTTGACTTGTGTAGGCCACTTACATTATCCCAAATGTTTCCAAGAATGTTTAAATCCAGAGAAATAAGCAATTTTAACCAGGACACGCATTGTGTCCGTGCGTTGCCTATAAATGACATCATACCTGTTACTCTCGATTTCCGGTTGTATTTTGTAGAAATCGTGGAAACACTAAAGACACTTTATTATGTGTTTTATTAGACAGGTGAGCAACTGTTTGGATACATTAATTTCATAGACAGAAAACAAATTATTGTTATAGCTCAACACAGTTAGTCTTATTGTTTAAATCTCGTTTTCTTGAATGTTTTACCGCCTAATATTGATCTCTCACTGCAGTGTGAACAAGTGTCTCATAGCCGCCGAGTGAACGCACAGAGAAGCATTATAACACAACTTTCAACACACCCAAATAATGTATCTAATATGATAAAACAGCGCTGCGTATGCATGGCCGGAAAAAGCGGAAGGGTGCGTGCGGCAAAAATTACGTCATCGCGGAGTGGGCGGTAGAGCACGTTGAGTGCGAGCTACCCCATTTCGTTTGGCGGTGTGCAGCGCATTTTTGTAACTTTTCGCGCGGCTCCACATCCGAAGATGCACGAGTTCGAGGCGAATCTAGCCGAGCATGACGTCTCGTCTCGTCACACCGGCACCCAGTTTGCACATACAAATTAGTTGCTTATATTTAAAGGTGAACTATGTAAGATTTTTGCAGTAAAATATCCAAAAACCACTAGGCCAGTGTTATATATTTTGTTCAGTTGAGTACTTAGAATACCCCAAATGTTTCCAACTATTTGTAAATCGTGAGAAATTGCTATTTTAACCAAGGAACCGGGACGTGTGAGCTATGCGTTTGAGGGAGTCGCATGTCGATTGCGTCACATCTGCGTTACCCTCAGTTTCTGGTTTTATTTTGCAGAAACGCTGTACTCTCACTGCAGTGTGAACAAGTGTCATAGCAGCCGCCGAGTGAACGTTATAACTTCCTTTTCAACACACTCAGATATATCTAATACGATAAACAGAGTTGCGTTACCTCACACTCATGACTGGAAAAGAGGAAGTGGCGACTATGCCATAATAACAGTCCCGCTCTTCAATCACTCCAGCGGCCTTGCTCAGCTCCACAACACTCGGCCCTGCTCTGCTTCATACTACAGTAATGTTAATAATCACATCCATGAACATGATTTCTGCCCGAGTCCTTTCCCGATTCTTTCCCACCGGCTGTGAGGTGTCCCAAGATTCTGCGCTCAAACGTGCTGTCATCAAACTACGCCTTTGTTTTGAACAGGCGACCTCTAGTGGACGGAAAAGTTACATAGTGTAGCTTTAAATGAGCCTACAAAAGCATAAGTAAGCCCTTTTATTGAAAATAAAGATCCATGTTTAATAAAATGTTCACAAAAGTAAATGAAAATGTTTGGTGAAATTAGGAAATATTAAAGAGATAATTAATTTAACGTTAGTTGTAGCCTGACGTCGTCATACTCAATTCTAGTCAGAATTTGAGTCTGATACTGCTCCATTGGGCTGTGATTATGGGGCGTGTTTCAACTGAACCAGGAAAGACCTCAATTGGATAGACCTACAACCAATCAGAGCAACGGAGCGACGCATAACGTTAGTTGTCAAATGTCAACAGAACTCAACTGCACTGTGTTGCCAAGTCCGCGGGTTGAAGCGACCCCAATTTTGTGATATACAGACCCAGGAATGCGAAATTTAGCAGCCGTGCACAAAATACACATATTTTAACCCCCAAATGCCATTTTTCCCGGAGAACCCCCCACCCGGAAAGCTATTGGGCTTGTTTTTGGCTAGTTTTGAGTAGCCATTGGGAGAGTTTTGCTGTAAAAACTTGGCAACCCTGTCCGCACGCAAGCTGGAATAAGTCACGTTAGAAGAAGAAGATGAGTGTAAACGATCTTTGCCGGTGTTGTAAAAAAGAATTTAAGGATACACAGAGTACTTACCAACACGATCATCATTTCTGAAAGAAATAGTAAAGGTGAATGCATATACGAACAAGTTCTCCGTTTAGGATTAGAACAAATTCAACCCAAGCGCCTTTGATGACGTGGATGATTACGTCACTGTTTATCATCTGTCCATCATCGTCTAAAGCCCGCCCTGACAATTTCATTGGTCCGAACAGTTTCTGTTCGGGCATAATTACTTCTCTATGGATCAAGTCCAGACCGAACTGCCCGTGCAAAAAATGTTGTGGGCGGGGCTAAGTTTGTCTGGCATCCAGGCTACGTTAGTTGTATACATTGTACATACATCTTGTTCTCATGTCACAAATAATAATATCAAGGTTTTACACGATTATTTTGTAGTGTGGTTTTCGGTGAAGTGTGCTCAAATAAATATGGTCACCTGTGTACATTCTTTCTTTTACTTCTTCTCACCACTGTTTCCCGATGGTTTATAGAACTATAACTCTGAGTCGCCCTCTGTCTTTTTAAAGAATTGCACAACTGCGAGCGGGTCAAGTATAAACACCTCGTCCGTTTGGGGAGGAGCGAGCGCAGTCAGCGGAGGCTCACGATGCGGACCCAGGCGAAAGTATAAACAAGGCTTAAAAGCTCTGCGAAATACAGGCGTCATCAAGCTACGCCTTTGTTTTGAATAAGCAACCTCTAGCGGCGAAAAATTACATCTTGTGGCTGTAACTGCGTCTGCGCTTTCCATCACTGGATAGTAATAATAATATAGTGCTAAACAGACCAATCGAACCACATGGCGACATGTTTTGCAAGAACATGAGCTTTCCTGAGCTTTGGCCAACTATTAAAACTCAATCAAGCAGAAGATCAACAGAGGAATATGTCAAACGGAACTTGTCACCTGTAGTTAATCAGTCTCTCTTTTTAATGTCTAATAAAAGCTTTACTGCCTCTCTTCCCACACCTCTACTGTCTAAAGCAGTCTGTAAGTGCTTTGATAGCATTTAAAATCATGAGAAATAGGCAAATGTTTGTTTGGACATATTCTGCTGATGTATATGTATAGTATATTTAACTTTATTATAAATAGGCTATTGTAATATTACTGCAATCATGCCATTTATCATTTAGCCTATGCTGTTAGTTTTCAGCATTATTCTGGCTTTGTCGGGCATTATTCTTTTTTTCTACTAACCGAGTAAATGTTATTTTTCATGTTTAACATTATTAACTGATAGTCGACAGGCTCCTGTCATTGATATCCTTGTAATATCTGGTAAGACTGCTGCCTGAACCCATTAGCAAAGACATTGTAGGCAGACCATGAACGTTAGACTGTTTCTCCTGAGACCGAGCCGATGATTAAAGCCTCTTATCACCGACATGGAACAAATGAGGGGGTGATTTGAGAGGTGAGACGTATAACTCCTAAGATCACTTTTAATTGCATTTCTTAATCTGTTTATTGTAAACTAATGAGTGTGACTGTGCCGTTTTTACAGTGGGTCAAGGATTTTTTATTCCCTCTGAGACCTTTTGATCAGTCAAGGACAGTTTTGTGTCAGTGATATTAACAGTGGACACAAGTGTCAAATTTTCAGCCTATTTAAAAACTAAAGTCTTAAATGCTGTTTAACAGTATGATACTCTTTACATATAGTTCCAAAAAATAGGGATCCTGATATTAATGGGATAGTTCACCCAAAATTTTTGTCATTATTTACTTACCTTCAGCTTCCTCAAGAACCAATGAGGTTAATTCTCGTGTTCCGCATCATGTTTGAGCTTCCTCAAGAACCAATGAGGTTCATTCTTGTGTTACGCATCATGTTTGAGCTTCCTCAAGAACCAATGAGGTTCATTCTTGTGTTACGCATCATGTTTGAGCTTCCTCAAGAACCAATGAGGTTCATTCTCATGTTCCGCATCATGTTTGAGCTTCCTCAAGAACCAATGAGGTTCATTCTCGTGTTATGCTTCTCGTTTGAGCTTCAACAAGAACCAATGAGGTTCATTCTCGTGTTATGCTTCTCGTTTGAGCTTCAACAAGAACCAATGAGGTTAATTCTCGTGTTACGCATCACGTTTGATCTTCCTCAAGAACCAATGAGGTTCATTCTCGTGTTACGCATCACGTTTGAGCTTCCGCAAGAACCAATGAGGTTCATTCTCGTGTTACGCATCACGTTTGAGCTTCAGCAAGAACCAATGAGGTTCATTCTCGTGTTACGCATCACGTTTGAGCTTCCGCAAGAACCAATGAGGTTCATTCTCGTGTTACGCATCACGTTTGAGCTTCTGCAAGAACCAATGAGGTTCATTCTCGTGTTACGCGTCACGTTTGAGCTTCAGCAAGAACCAATGAGGTTCATTCTTGTGTTCCGCATCACGTTTGAGCTTCCGCAAGAACCAATGAGGTTCATTCTCGTGTTACGCATCACGTTTGATAACAGAATTATTGACATAATTTTAATTTGTGTGTTCTATCCCTTAAAGATATCTGATTAAAATGTCAATCCAAATAAAACATTTTACATGTACGTGTGCATGTTTGAGCATTTGCGTGTGTGCGTTCATCTACTGGTTTCTAGTTGTGTATACATAGATAAGTCTCTCTAGAGCCAAAGAGCACCATTGTCGCAGACAGTCTACCTGCACATGTATCCCAGCATGCATCTCTCTCGCCCTTCCTTCTTTCCTTTTGTAACACATCACCTTTTCACATTGACAATACTATCTGTATCAGGGGCGTCCCCAGTACCACCCAGAAGGGCTGAAAACATCCTCATCCACTGCAGGTCCTGAATGAGCCCCCATTCGATGCATCTCTCTCTCACACTAGTGTGTACACAGAACCTATTCAGAGCTGATGAGCTGAGAGGAAACAACACATCCACACTCACTTGGCGCACACACAAGTGACGGATGAGATGAAGACTACTGGCTTCACGTGAGACACAATAACATTTTATTCAGTCAAATCACAAATGAGATCTCTTTAATTTCTCAATTGTTTGTAATAAAATGAAATGCATATTGAAAATGACTCCAAAAAGATTTGAACTGAGACACTGAAACAAAAAACACCTGAGTTATGAAAGAGCAACATCTGCACAATAACATTTTCCTCAGTCTTTGCTGTCGCTGACGTCTCGGTCATGATCTTCACCTTCACATTCCCACCTGAGCATTCCTGATCTCTTTAGCTCCGGAGATTTTCTGGAGAAGCAAACACTCACTGCATCAGCGGACAGAATAATCTGAAAATATTTAGTTAAGGGATTAGGAGTGAAGCTTTTAAAGCTCTTTTGGGAATGAGGTGTGGCTCGGCCACTCACCCGTCTGTCGACGCTGAAGCTTCAAGTTTCACGAGAGAGGAAACTAAATGAGATTTGAGGGCCGTCTCCCATGAGACCCACTTGCATTTTGCCGTACATGCTTTTAACGCGGACCTTAATTGAAATGTGACTTAAAGATGCATTTGAGAACTGTTACCATGTCCACTTTCTCTCAGGATATTGGCAGTGATTTAAAAATATTTCTCTTCATTTCTGTTTGTTTAGCTTTTTTCCATTTAAGAAATATATATGTGAGATGGTGGTCCAGTGGGTTAAACCATGGAACTGACATGCAGAAGGTTGCTGGTTCGATCCCAGCGGTCACCACCAGTGTGTCCTTGAGCAAGGCACTTTACTCCATGTTGCTCCAGGGGGATTGTCCCTGTAATAAGGGCACTGTAAGTCGCTTTGGATAAAAGCGTCTGCCAAATGCATAAATGTAAATGTTATATTAATGTCAATATAATATACCTTCAGCAGTGAAAGTTAATTTTTTCAGTGTTTTTATTTGTGTTTTTTATCACTCTTTTAAATATTCTTTTTCTCAGTTTAAGTTTTTGTTTTGTTTTTGAACTGCCAGGTCAATGGGGTCATCAGTCTTTCCTAAGATAATCGCAGGCAATATCGAAGGAATAGTTCACCCAAAATCGAAAGTTTTGTTGTCATTTACTCACGCTCATGATGTTCCAAACCTGTTTGAGTTTTTTTCTTCTTCTGTTGAATGCAAAAGAAGATTTTAAAGAATGTTGGTAACTTATTTTTATCCTATGGAAGTCAATGGAACTGTTTGATTACCAACATTCTTTAAAATATCTTATTTTGTGATCAACAGAAGAAAAAAAAAACTCATACAGGTTTGGAACAACTTGAGGGTGAGTAAATTATTTTAATTTTTGAGTGAACTATCCCATTAAAGGGGTGATGAACTGAGAAATCAACTTTCCCTTAAGCTTTTGATATATAAAAGGTCATGGTAATATAAGAATACCCTGAAAGTTTCAGAGCTGAAAACATCCTTGTTAGTCAAAGAAAAGCTTTTATTGACACCAGGCCCAGCAAATGAGAGATCTCAGACTGTGCGGATCTCTTACGTAATAGGACCTAGACGCCGCCTCTACAGATAAATATGCTTCTGTAGCCCCGCCCACCGACTCGTGAGCTAAGGATCGTCCCTGCATAAGCTTCCTTCTAAACACACACTTATGTGAGTAGGTTAAAACATGTTTTTTTTATATGTGTTAGTTTTGCATAACATTACAGATCGTTTGAAATCTATTGATTACATACCCTAGAACGCTGTCACAGGGTGGAGAAGGTGTGAGTGAGTGTCCGCGAGAGTGTGTGTATGTGTGATTTAGTGTTTGTTTGATATTTTGCGAGTCCTCTGAGCATTTCCCCCAGACGTTCCTGGGACAGATGGTAGCTGAAGCTCATTAAATATGCAAATATTATCCAATCCTAGCCGTGGGCGTTTACTTCCAAGTCTTCAGTTCGGCACGCCCATCAAATCCGAGTGTTTCTCAGAGAGCCTCAAAACCAAGGCAGAAAATAGCCTATTACTTATTCATTATGATGTTTTTGAATGTAAAAACCACACAAACGTCATAAGTTGACCTCAGACAACAGACAAAAAAAAAAAAAAAGCCAGTTCATGACCCCTTTAACAAACGGGGTGGGGGGGAGATGGGTGGGTGGGTAGAGTCTTCTTTTGGTGCCCCCCTCAGCACTTGGTGCCCCACGCACAGCGCTGCCGTGTCATCATCTGCAGGTTTCTGAAGAGCATTTTTGAAGCATAAAAAATTGGGCGGAGCCGTTGCTCTCTAACCGTTGCCATCTTGGCAGCACATCACCGTGCATTACTCCCGGATAACTGAAAATGGGCAAAGACGTGGGACGTGCGCGGACAAACGGCTAGTAGTGACCGCAGCTTGTCTGGCTATCACCAGACCAAGCTCAATTTAAGATTGAACATTGGTCTGGGGAGTCTGCTCTGTATTTTCTACTGCACAAGAGGCGTGATAAACAAGCATAACTCAAATGACTTAAGTGAAGTGATAGTCCTTCTTAAGTGAAGTGAAGTGAAGTGACGTGTGGCCAAGTATGGTGACCCATACTTGTAATTTGTGCTCTGCATTTAACCCATCCAAGTGCACACACACAGTAGTGAACACACACACACACACCGTGAACACACACCCGGAGCAGTGGGCAGCCATATTGCTGCGGCACCCGGGGAGCAGTTGGGGGTTCGGTGCCTTGCTCAAGGGTCTCCCCTCAGTCGTGGTATTGAGGGTGGAGAAGGGCACTGGTCATTATAAAACATGGTTTGGTTTTAGTAAAACATGGCGAAGTTTGAATTGCTTGTTTATGTGCACTTTTGCACAGAACGATCACGTGTTGAGTTGGGCGAGTAGGCGGAGCTTACTATCAGGATGGATAGCATTTACACTACACATGCAAAAAGTGCAAATGGTTGCATTGATTTGTATGGTTCAAGTGATCTAATTCGGATGTGTTTCTTCCCATGTGGCACAAGCAGCAAAAAAAGCGCATGGACTCCGAAACTCTCAGATTGGTTTCGGGCCTCATTCATATGTGAAAATAAATCTGATATGAATCGTATACATGCATTTGCATCTGCCATGTAAGCGAACAGAGCGGATATTCCCGTCAATGCGAGTTGTATGTCACTGAAAAAGCGACAGTGGCGAATGACATCAACTGCGAACACAGGTCTCTTTTCAATGGCGCAATGGAGGCTCAATGCTGACCTTTAAAGATGGTGCGGAAAGCAAAAGCTATTACCATTTCCTTTGTGTTCACTGCAAGTTGCGCCGTTTTTACTTCCTTCTCGGGCCTAAGCTTTTCCAGGTCAGTACGTGGGTTATTTCGCCAAGTGTATAAATGCAGATATCGTATATAGGTCACTTTTAAAAGAAATATGTAAGCTGGTCTTCAAAGAAATCGGATGTAGTCAACAAATCGGAATGGGCATCAAGTGCAGTGTAAATGCGGCCTTTGTGGTTTCAGGGATGGATCACAAGCATTTAAGATCCCGTTTACACCTGTATTTAGCGCTGACCACTTGTGATCAAATCAAGTTATTGCCAGGTATAAACAGGGTCAAGGTCAAGCACGTTTTGAACAATATGAAGCACGTATATGAACAAGGGAGCACAGATTTGAACTCAACCAAGGTCAGTGAGAGAAAAAACACACACACATTGATACAATTATAAGTGTGTATAAAACACTGAAGTTTGCATTGTTCTGAATCTATTTCAAGAAATCTAAAGCCTTTCTGATTCAGTGCTACAGAATGTGCCGTCTCAGCACTGATGTTTTCGGATTAAACCAGCACCTAGCGTCAGAAATGACTAGCTCTGGCTAATGGAGCTATTAGAGAATCAGTACTGTGCCCTTGATAATTGTTCACAGTCGTTTGCCAAGGCTGGAGATAAAGTGGGAAATGGAGGAATGGGGTCGTGCTGTGTGGCACGGCAGGGTAAAGTCAGCACCTCTGTGGCTATTGGTTGGGATCTGTTCCCTGGTTCATTTCCATGAGGTTGGGGGCGGGTTGGTTACTCACAACACTCTCTGCTATCAGTCACTGCCATCATGCAGCGGCTCAGAGCTGCTGATAAGGTAAAACGGGACACACACACAGGGGCGTCATGCACTTTTTTTTAAGGGCACCGGTTGAGGGCTCACTTTTTTCCCTAGGCGAGATAAGACATGACCAAAGAATAAAGCAAAATAAACTGCAAACAATAGTAGTTCTTTTTATTTCTTTTAATAAAATCAAAACCACATCTGACCTTGACAGCAGCGATCATATTGCATTTTTGTTGCATGGAAAACATGACATTTTGATAATAGCTCCTTTGTGTTCATTGGGGAAAGAGTCATAGGAGTTTCAAGTGACATGAGAGTGGGTGGATGATGACAGACTTTTCAGTCTAAAGTAAATGATCTGAAGAAGTGTGACTAGATTGGACTGAGCAAATTTAGATGTGAAGAGGTGATTTAGCGTTAGGACAGACAACTTTTTTACTTACAACTTGTAAATTGCTCAACCCTTTTAAAAGGATTTATTTGGATATTGTTGTGCTCCCATAGAACTGTTTATTTTCAACAACCTTTTATTTTATTCTATTTAAAATTGTATTTTATTTTTAAATATTTTATTTTATTATTAATTTTATTTTATTTACATTTTGATTTTATTATTTTTATTTTTTATTTTTTTTTAATGTAATTTATTTTTTATTTAAAATATAATTTAAATTTTTACTATTTTATTTTATTTTTATTTTATTTTATTTTTATTTTATTTTAAATGAAATGAATTTTTTTAATCTTTTATTTTATTATGTTTTTATTACATTTTTAAATATTACATTTTATTATTTTTATCACATTTTTTAAAAATTTTATTTAAAATGTTATTTAAGTTTTGATTTTATTATTTTATTATTTTATTTTTAAATATTTTATTTTATTATTTTTATTTTATTTAAAATATAATTTAAATATGTATTATTTTATTGTGTTTTATTAAAATTTTTATTTTTAAATATTTTATTTTTTTATTTTTTTATTTAAAATTTTATTTAATGTTTTTATTTATTTTTTAATTATTTTATTTTATTTTATTTTTATGATTATATTATTTCATTTTATTTTTTTTTATTTTATTTTATTATTTAAAAATAACACACACACACACACACACAAACACACACACACACAAACACACACACACACACACACACACACACACACACACACACACACACACACACACACACACACACACACACACACACACACACACACACACACACACACACACACACACACACACACAGAGAGAGAGACACACACACTTTCACACACTCTTTTTTTTTAACCTGGGAGGTGCTGTAAAGTGGACCTTTTCTATATCGGTGGCCTGAGATATTCTGTGGACGTCAGCCAGTAAGTTGAGATGGAATTTCCCGATTACAGTCAAGACTTGAGTTTTCTCTCCTCAGGAGGAGATAGCGATCGGTTCAGTTCATGTGTGCGTGCAGCTTTTCATTAAAGATGCCTTTGACTCGCAGACACATTCACACCGTGTTTTCAGGAGCAATCAACACAATGACATCAATGAAAAGCATCTCAATACCTCGCTTTTCTTTTCAATTCTTTCTTTCTTTTGTCTAATGTGCAGACTGAGTTTAGTGGAGCTCAGATTAGAGACAGTCGTGTCACTGCGGTGGAAAAACGAGTTTGACGGTTGCCAACCACCGTTACAAATGAAACACTCTTACAAGGTCAGCAGAGTGTCAGTGCAAAAGATGAAACACAACTTGGTGTCACATGACCGCAAAAAGCTCTTATCCAGGTTTTTCAATCATGGTAGATGATTTTGAAATAGACCCACCTTTAAACACTGTTGAAAGCGCAGACTGTCTCATAATGCCTTTTAAAAAGCAAAGGCGTCTTTTTTTCTTCAGAAGAATGCAATCAAAACTAGTCAATTGCATCTGTGGAAACACAAACCTTCATTTTATTATTGCAAAATACTACTTTTTAATAATGCGCTTGCCTGAAGGATCTAAAAGATGCTTTAAAGGTTTCTGCTCATATATAGGCCTACACACACACACACACACACACACACACACACACACACACACACACACACACACACACACACACACACACACACACACACACACACACACACACACACACACACACACACACACACACACACACACACACATTCTATATGAGTAACTATCCAACTTGCATTTTATTAGATTGATATTTTTACATCTTTAAATCAAGACCCGACTGCCTATTAAAGCTCATTTTGTAGAAACACTGGCATTGTTCTGCAGTTTTTTTTCCGCATCTGTTTCTTGCATTGCCCACAGATGAGGAAGCTGTTAACATTAGGAGCATTGCATTATGGGATAGAGTGAAGTCACATAGGGTGGGCTGCTGGTGAGAGGGGAGGATTCTTGTACTTCAGTTGCTTGAGAGCACAAAATGTACTGCCTATTTGGCTCTTGCTAGATCAGTGTCTTTCTGAGACGTTTAGTTTTGTAGTGTAGGGGAAGATGACCCAAAAGCTTAAGTGTCTATGATTGGATCATTATTGCTGTGATATGTTTCTAACATGTTATATGTTTGGCAAAAATTGATGGAGTGTGTAAGCTTTTCATTTCTTAAACATCCATGTAGGAAGACACATCACGGCCATATTCCAGGATGACAATGTCAAGATTCCTCAGGCTCAGATTGTGAGAGAATGGCTGAGAGGGAGCATGAAGAATCATTTTCACACATGGATGATAAGTCCAGACCTTAAATTCATTGAAAGTCTTCGGGATGTGCTGGAGGAGACTTTACAGAGTGCTGGACTCTTGCATTGGCAATACAAGATCTGGACCAAAGATTGATGCACCTCTTGATGGAAATAACTTCACAACATTTATTTTCATCAAGAGGTGCATCATTTTTTGGTCAAGATTATTATTTTTTTGACTGGGTAGTGTTTTTAGATATAAATTCAGCAGGAAGATGAAGATGTAGGAAGATGGTTCATCAATGTTGGGGGGTGGGGGATGATTGTTTATGTATGTCAAAATTATTCATCTTACCCACTGGGCTAAGAAGCCCACCGAGTAAACATTTACCAAATGTATAAATGAATTCTTGTTAATATTCATATACATATTTTGGCCCCACTTTATATTAGGTGGCCTTAACTACTATGTACTTACATCAAAAAATAAGTACAATGTACTTATTGTGTTCATATTTTATTGCAAAACACGTTTGCTGATAATGAGGTGGAATACGGGTAAAGTTAGGGACAGGTGTGGTGGTATGGGTAGGTTTAAGGGTAGGGTCAGGTGTAAGGGAAGTGTCAACAGTGTAATTATAAATGTAATTACAGAAATTAATTACAGATGTAATTACATGCAGCTAATTTTAAAAATGTAAGTACAATATAAATACATGTATGTACACAACAAGTGCATTGTATCAAATGATTCTTTAAAATGTTAGTACATCACAGCCACCTGGGTCCTTGACAATTATAAGCGATGTCAAAGCAGTCCCAGCAAAAGAGATTCATCTGAAAGATACATTTATTCTATAGGCATATGAATATTGACATATTTCAGTGCGATGGTGGTCCAGTGGGTTAAACCATGGAACTCATACGCAGAAGGTTGCTGGTTCGATCCCAGCGGTCACCACCAGTGTGTCCTTGAGCAAGGCACTTTACTCCATGTTGCTCCAGTGGGGTTGTCCCTGTAATAAGGCACTGTAAGTCGCTTTGGATAAAAGCGTCTGCCAAATGCATAAATGTAAATTTAACTGCCCATTTTAATTGAAGGTATGTCATAATAGCAACACTATGAATTTAAAGTGAATGATTTCACCAATAGGTTTTAATTCAATCGGGAGTTATTGAATAATAACCCAGTGAATTTCAATAAGTATTAAATAAAAAAAATCATTCTAGTAGTAACAACATGCAAATTGAAACCTCTGTGCCAATTATTTTCGCCTCAAATTACCAAACGTATAATTTTTACTCCACAAATCTCTCATTAACAAAAACTGTCATATTCAACATAATATAATGTCACAAAATTAGATCATTAACCTTTGAAATATTTTTCTTTTTTTTCTTCTTCTTTTTTTGGTCAAAAAGAGGAAATTCCTGTTTATTTCATGCAAATATTCTAAGAATTGCTTTCACAAGCTGGCTGGCTCAAACTCAAGCCACAACTAAAACAAATTCAGCCTCGACTCTCTCTTCACTCTTAAAAACAAATGTTCTTTATTGGCATCATAACCTTTAACATCCACAGAATCTTTCCATTATTCCACACAAGGTTCTTTAGATTATGTTCTTCACACTTAGACAAAAATAGTTATTTTAAGAACTGTTCACTGAGGGGAAGCAAAAATGGTTCATCGTTGCAAAAACCCCTTCATTTTTAAGAATGTACTCAGGCTCAACGTGACCTTATCGTTTCATGGACTTCTGGACATTAGTATATATTCTTTAAAATGCCGGACTTCTAAAAGGTCAGCCAGTCCAGTCATCTTTCAAAGCCAAGCCTGCATATCACCCAAACAAACACAAGAAGTGCTGAGGCCGTAGCTGGATCAGAACTGCAGGCTTAAGAGCAAACAGAGACTGTTCAGAAGACACAGGCTTGGAGACCAAGAGGGGCTAAAATAGATGGGCAACACACACACACTTGCATAAGTGCTCGACAAACAGAGTAACCCTAAACTGCTGAGGTCACATGAGCATCCATTAGCTCATTTCCCATGAAGCTCCACATCAGGATGTGTTTGATGAATGGGGAAGTAGAGAAGAGTCATTTTGTGATATTTCAATTGTGTATTTGGGAAGTGCAGGCTCGTTTTACCAAACTTGTTCTTTTGACTCAATGAACTGTAAACAAAAAGATTCAGCAATTCATTTGCGTGAAAATAAATATTTAAATAGGGGTTTTGTGCATAGTGTTTCAGCACACATTAAAGGTCCCGTTCTTCGTGATCCCATTGTTCAAACTTTAGTTAGTGTGTAATGTTGCTGTTAGAGCATAAATAATACCTGTAAAATGATAAAGCTCAAAGTTCAATGCCAAGCGAGATATTTTATTTAACAGAAGTTCCCTTTCAAAGCCTACAGCGAACGGCCGGCTTGGACTACATCCTGGTACTTCCTTCATAAATGACGTCAGTAGAACAGTAGAACAGACTAACCTCCGCCCACAAGACTACGCGAAAAAAGGGGGCGTGGTCTTGTTGCTGTCCCACGTGGAGAAGAGGACGTGTTGCGTGGAGAAAAGGAAGTGTTGCGTTTGACTGTGTTTGTCGCCATGTCGTCGAGACGCTGTTATTTTCATCCCGGAGTCAAATCACCTTTGTTTGGCTTTCCCAGGGACGCTGTAGAGATCATTAAGCGCATATATCTCCCGTTAAGAGGCGTGACCTTTCCACGTGCGCTAAGCTGCTGTCGAATCACAACACAGGAACCGGGCCACGTTCGCTAAGCTGCGGTCAAATCACAACACGGGAATCGCTGGCACAATCAGAACTCGTTACGTATTTCTGAAGGAGGGACTTCATAGAATAAAGGAAGTTTTTCGTTTTCCGTTTCCGTTCCGTTTTTAGGACAGTGAAAACAGCAAAAGTAAATTGTGTTAAAAATACTGTTTTTTTTTACACGCAAAACATGAACACATGTTATATTGCACACTGTAAACACAATCAAAGCTTCAAAAACACACGAAGAACGGGACCTTTAAAACACACTATAAAAATTTCCAGGATTAAATAAATGACTGTAGTCAGAAATTTCCAGTTAAATCAATGCATGCTGAGTCATTTTCTTATGAATGACTAATTATGCTGACATAACAGTAATTTACTGCTATTTTTTTACTGTGAATTAACATTATAAAGTTGTCTTTGACCATGACGCTGTAAGAAATTATATGGTTTAGTACTGTAATTGTTTTGAAGTCACCATGATGGTGATCGGTGTTCCATTAGCTTGGTATCTTGGACCTTGTATATTTGTATTCATATTCATGTTTCTGATCTAGCCAAGTCAGATGTATGACAAATAAAAAAATGTGTGTTAAAACAATGACAAGCTAGAATATAAAATAAGCAAATTGGCTGATTTTAAAGTTATTCAAGCTATACTTTTATAGCGTTGTTTCAGCATAAAGATTTATCAATATCTTATTTCAAATTCATAATTGTTTGTAGATAGATATTTCACAATAGTAAAGCAGCTTCTGAGATTTATCTGGCAACACAAGATTTCATCACCTAATGATGCACATCTCGACATACAAAACACAACAATGGTGACACTCAACAACTAATAATAATAATAATAATACAAATAATAATAATAAAGACATTCTGAACATTACAAAATAAAGAAAACAACACCAAAAATTAGTTCCCAGCATAATCTATTCATGCCGCACTGCATGCTGGGTACCTATGCACTGTAGAAATACAGTATGCTGTTGTAGATTTTACAAAAAATTTCCAAGAGTGCAGTCTAGACACAAGAGAAGTCCTACTGTGAAATTACTGTGAAAGTCATGCAATTATTAATCTGGAATATACTGTCATTTCACACACATTTTTTTAACTGTGCATGTATAGCCTGAATGCAATGAAGTCGCGTTGGATAAAAGTGTTTGTCAAATGCATAAATGTAAATCTAAATTAGGATCACTTATGATTTTGGATGAGACAGAATCTACAATGTGCTTGACTGATTCATTAAACAGGACTGATTTCCAGTGTTGGGGAAAGTTACTTTGAAAAGTAATGCATTGCAATATTGCATTACTCCTTTAAAAAGTAATTAATTGAGTTACTTAGTTACTTTTTAAGAAAAGTAATGCGTTACATTACTTTTACTTTTTCGCACCTGGGCTGGGCTTGTTTTTGTTTTTTTTTATAACAAAAAAGTTATATTTTTGTGCAACGGTAAAGACCTCTTCATACCAAAATTGAAATAATAAGCCCCAGGCTGAGGTATAAACGCATGAACAGTAGAGGGCGCAGCTCTGCTGTGCTGCCATTCTGGATAATGGTAGAATAGGATGCAGGAGAAAAAAAGTTTTACCAATAAAAACAAAAAAATCTAGTAATTTTCATCATCAAAGGTCAGCAGCAAGACATTGGTAAATTAAAAATAAAGGTAGATTATGCATCAAAATAGTTGTTTTATTTAACATTTAATTATTGGAGGTTTGCATAGTACTCTGATTTTGCATTTGACTGATTTTATTCATTTTGAGGAGTACAGAATCTGTATTGTGCAAGTGAGATAAATAAAGGCTCACATTTAGTCTAGAACTACAATAACCATCATACACCTCTGCACTTATTTTTCTCAACATGAGGGCAGGAGAGCTGTCAGTCAAATTAATGTGAAAAAGTAACTCAGATATTTTGTTGTAAATTTGAAAAGTAATGCGTTACTTTACTAGTTACTTGGAAAAAGTAATATTATTACGTAACTCAAGTTACTTGTAATGCGTTACCCCCAACAGTGCTGATTTCATACATCCAAACTAAAAGATTTTTACACTGACATCAAGTGCTGGACAAAATTGGGTTACACTTTATTTTATGGTGACGTACATTGTACCTATACCGAGTAATATTAATTAAAGGTCCCGTTCTTCGTGATCCCATTGTTCAAACTTTAGTTAGTGTGTAATGTTGCTGTTAGAGCATAAATAATACCTGTAAAATTATAAAGCTCAAAGTTCAATGCCAAGCGAGATATTTTATTTAACAGAAGTTCCCTTTCAAAGCCTACAGCGAACGGCCGGCTTGGACTACATCCTGGTACTTCCTTCATTAATGACGTCAGTAGAACAGACTAACCTCCGCCCACAAGAATACGTGAAAAAAGGGGGCGTGGTCTTGTTGCTGTCCCACGTGGAGAAGAGGACGTGTCGCGTGGAGAAAAGGAATTGTTGCGTTTGACTGTGTTTGTCGCCATGTCGTCGAGACGCTGTTATTTTCATCCCGGAGTCAAATCACCTTTGTTTGGCTTTCCCCGGGACGCTGTAGAGATCATTAAGCGCATACATCTCCCCATTAAGAGGCGTGACCTTTCCGTGCAAGTTACGTACGCTAAGCTGCTGTCAAATCACAACACGGGAACCGCTGGCACAATCAGAACTCGTTACGTATTTCTGAAGGAGGGACTTCATAGAACAAGGAACTCATCAGCCCGTTTTTAGGACAGTGAAAACAGCGGTGTACAGATAAGTAAATTGTGTTGAAAATACTGTTTTTTTTACACGCGAAACATGAACACGTTATATTGCACACTGTAAACACAATCAAAGCTTCAAAAAAACACGAAGAACGGGACCTTTAACTACATGTACTTATAGAGTTACCATGCACTGTAAACCCTAACACTCAAAATAATTGGTTTGAGTAGAACCAACTCAAATTAAACAAATTAGTTCAAACAAATGAACTTTTAGGAATGTTTAGAACTTTCTTTTTCTTTTGAGTTAAAAAAACGGACACATTTTAAGTTATCTGAATTGTTTCATTGTTTTACGTTTTATGAACTTGTTTCTTTAAATTTAGACAAACTTAAATTTAACTGAAACTGGGTCGGGATGTCTATTTTCCCAGCATGCTATGCCATGACACTCAAAAGGGATAGTAAACGCCAAAATTAAGTGTTATAAAATGTTTGTTTGTGCAAGGTTAATATTAAGTAGGAGATTTAGTAGTGTTTAATGTTTTGTTATGTTAGTTTAGAAGACTTTCTGTTATGTTGTTTTTTATAGGGTTTCCATCTTGATGAGTGGAGTATGAGATTAGTTTGAGAACAGATATTAAAGGTATTATATTGCTGTCCTCATTCAGTGGACACTGGGTGCTATGCTAATGCTACCAAATTATTGTAACCAATTAGCAAGGTGGCATTTATCAAATAAGCTAGTTAAAACTAGCCATGTTTCCAAATTTGAGGAACTCAGAGCAATTAAAATGTATGATTACAAAATAAATGCTTACTTTAAATTGATCACCTGAATTTTTTGAGTTCTGCCAACTTATTCGGGTTTACAGGCGGGTTAGGGTTTGGTTTTGGGTTACTTGTAATTATGCATAATTTACTGTTATTACTACACTGTAAACCCGAATAACTGGGCAAAACTCAAAAAGTTTGAGGTAATCAGTTACATCCAATTTTTTAAGTAAAGAAATTCAAAGTTTAAGTAAGCAGAACTGGAAGATTTTTATCTGCTCTTAACTTGAAATATTTGAGTAAGCTAACTCATACATTTCACTTAAAATGATCGTTTCACATCAACGTAAATATTTTTAGTAGTGGAAACTTAGCTAATAATTCAGTAAATGCAAACTTGCTAACACAATACTTTGATAGCATTAGCATAGCATAGCATAGCGATTAAAGAATGAGTACTGAAATTTTGAACATTCAGTTTGTTCTCAAACTGCTCATGCTTCACTTGTGATGTTAATCCCCCCAAAAAACCCAACATAACACAAACTCTTCAGCATAGCTACGCATTAAACACTACTAAATCTCACATTAATCTTGCATACACACAAAAAAAAAACATTATATAACTCTTCATTTTAGCATTTACTCTCCCTTTCGAGTGTCATGGCAAAGCATGTTGAAATAGAAATCCCAGCCCAGTTTTGGTTCAATTTAAGTTAGTCTAAATGAAAAGAAACAAGTTCATGAAACTCAAAACAATGAAAGAATGCTGATTACTTAAAATCCATCGGGTTTTGTGAACTCAAACGAAAAAGAAAGTTCTAAATACTCATAAAAGTGAATTTGATTGAACTAATTTGTTTAATTTGAGTTGGCTCTACTCAAACCAAATAATTATTTTGAGCGTTAGGGTTTACAATGTATACAATATGTATATAATCGCGTCTATATAACTACGTCACCTTAAAATAAAATGTACCCCAAATTGTGTGTTATACAAAACTTTAAATTATTCATATTATCATGAACTGTATAGGTCCAATATTATTAAATAATATTAAGAATTTTTGTTTTTAATAATAAAAATGTATTGTACTTTATTTGTAAATGTCTATATTTCAACGTGAAAATAGCCAACAATATTCAGCCCAAAACATGTTCACTCTCATTGCGGTAAACCAGTATTTAATGGCACCGTTTTTATTTAACTTGAGGAGTTTTGTTCATGGTTTTTGAAGATGAGGGCTTGTCACGCAACCTGTCCATGTTGAATCAAAATACTGAAGAGTTTGATTGGACACAAAACCTTTGACGTCAGCGACAACAAAAGATATGGAAGTGTTTCCTCCTTCCTTTTAAAATTTGATGAGCCTTATTTTTTATCCAATGCACAATTTTAAAGCAGCCCATCAGCTGGTCTATGAGATGTTAAGGACTGCGAAGGACTGTTTGAGTTCAACCATTGTTAGTGTATTGAATATGTGTGTATGATGAAGTGTGTGTGTGATAGGCAGTGCAGCAGGAGACGTCAGGCTGTGGTTTCACGCTCTGACTGTACAGAGCATCTCACGGCGCCTGCTGTCTGCGCTGCTCTGACTGAGACATTCAAACCCTGTGGCCTGAAATACAGCTAATCGTGTTTGACTTGGACGAGATTAATGATGTTCCCGAGGTGTGGAGGACAATCATAACTAACAAAAGTCAAACTAGTTATACACAACAGAGCATGTTTCATAATACCCCATAATTACCTTCAGGCTTTGACATTCGGCTTTTCTTGTGATGCTGAAAGCGTGTTCCATCACCATCATCAGAAAATTAGGATTTTCTAGGATTATGTCTGAGACGTGGATTAAGACGCTTAAAGATGTGATGCATTTCTTTACCAGCTCTTTGTTTGCCTGCAAAGTCTTTAAAAAACACAATGTTCAAACACAAACACGAACTCAACTCTTTTGTGTACAATGGGGTCCAAAGTCTGAGACATTCTCTATCTAAAAAATGGTGCTATACAGCAGTAAACGTGGTTCTTTGGCTCTTAATCATAGGGGAACCACTTTAAGTGCTGTATAGCACCAAATCTTGGTGCTTCAGTGGTTCTTCACCGGTTCTTTGGGATGACTGAGGTGCAATATAGCACCACTACCATATACAGAACCTGTTAAGAAATGGTGCTATATAGCACCAAAAGTGGTTCCCCTATAATTACGAGCCAAGAACCACTTTTAGTGTCATATAGCACCATTTTTTTAATCTATCTATCTATCTATCTATCTATCTATCTATCTATCTATCTATCTATCTATCTATCTATCTATCTATCTATCTATCTATCTATCTATCTATCTATCTATCTATCTATCTGTCTATCTGTCTATCTGTCTGTCTGTCTGTCTGTCTGTCTGTCTGTCTGTCTATCTATCTATCTATCTATCTATCTGTCTGTCTGTCTGTCTCTGTCTGTCTGTCAGTCAATCTATCTTTTTTTATATATTTATAGAATTAATACTTTTAATCAGCAAAAGACAAATTCAATGAATCAAAGAAACATATCTTATTATTATCAAAAACAGTTGCTGATCATGACAGATGATTTTTCCAAGATTATTTGATAGATAGAAAGTCCAAAGAACTGCATTTATTTGAAATATACATCTTTTGTAACATCATAAATGTCTCAAATGATTTCTGAAGGATCATGTGACACTGAAGAATAGAGTAATGATGCTGAAAATTCAGCTTTGATCACAGGAATAAAAGATATTAAAATATATAAAAATAATATTTCTCAATATTACTGTTTTTTCTGTATTGCTGTTTTCCACATAAAAGCAGTCGTGGTGAGCATTAAATACTTTTTTAGAAAATAACAAATATTTTCAATGTAATATAGGCTAGGTATGTTTTATGTAATATATATAGTTTTATGTCATTTTATTTTATATATATATATATACACCGGTACATTTTTTAAAGCCCTTAAACTGTTTATTTCCAGCATTAAATTAGAAAAATTGTAGACTTTTTGAGTTCCACACTCTAAAAAAAAAAGGTTCTATATGGCACCAAAAATGGTTCTTCGTCGTAATCATAGGGGAACCACTTTTGGTGCTATAAAGCACCATATCTTAACATGTTCTGTATATGGTAGCCGTGCTATATAGCACCTTAGTCGAAGAACCGGTGAAGAACCTCTGAAGAACCACTGAAGAACCACTGAAGCACCAAAATTGGTGCTATATAGCACTTAAAAAGGTTCCCCTATGATTACGAGCCAAGAACCATTTTTGGTGCCATATAGAACCTTTTTTTTTAGAGTGCACTGGCTATATCATATAAATGACACTGTTGCAATGAAGAATTACATCAATCTGTCACTTTTGACTGCCGGGACATACAGACCGAGTCTAATTTCAAACATTGGAACTCAATTTAACTTATTTTGCATTTTTGCTTATTGATCATGAACTGAGCTGAACCATGACTGAACTTAGTGGCTTAAGTCCTCTCAGCAGTTGAACACCCTAACAGACAGAGATGTTTGCTTCTCACATTACCAGACATGCCTGAGCTCACAAGAGTTGAGAATAAGTGAGAAAGAAGCTCTAGACGGGACAGATAAGGACCAATCGTTCACTCAGATGAGAGCATTCTGCTAAACAGGAGCAGGGTAAAAACGTTACGGTTATAATAACCAACTTTTTTCCAGGACATGGTTGTTTTCAGGGTGTAGTTTTATTTGATATCTCTGTGTAAATATCCATGGCAAGTGATGCATATAATATGCTTAGATCTACAAATAGTATGCATGGTGATTAAATCTGCAATAAAACTTTTGGATATTTTCTCTTTTGATGCTTGCACTTTAGCCTACATTAAGGTCACATTTGTAGTTAATGTGTTACTAACCCGAACTATCAATGAGCAGTACATTTGTTACATATTTATTAATGTTAGTTAATAAAAATACAGTCATTCATGTTAGTTGCATTAATGTAAACAAATACACCTTTTGATTATGTATTAGTAAATGATGAAATTAACGTGAATTAAGATTAATAAATGCGGTGTAATTATTGTTCTTAGTTCAACTAAAGTAGTAAACTAATGAAACCTTATTGTAAAGGGTGACCAACAAAAGCGTTTTATCTAAAAGTCTAATGTGATTCTATCGTCCTCAGCCCTTAACAAATGTTCAAATGACTTAATGCTTTAATTATGAGCAGATGCCTTGTCCTAAAAGTAAACAGATGTTGAAGTTCAACACACTTAACTTCATCTGACAGACAGTTAGCCTATATGATTAAACGGTTTGACTAATAATAATTCAAATATAGCCTATCGTGGGATTTTGAAGCGCCGATTTAGGGCAGCGTCAGATTTTCTTTTTAAAAAGCGTTAAAAGGTCAAACGCCTCAATATTTGGCTTTATTATTAGCCTATAGCCTAGTTATAATTATCATACTTTAAAAAAAAGAAAGAAAATCGAACAACTAACGAGTGTAAAGGTGAAATTGCATAATGAATGCATAAGATAATATAGGCCTAATTAAAAAAAGATATATATAATATGTAAATAAAACAAACCAATACTCTAATAAAGTACTTCAAATTAGTATCGCAGATTAAAGTACATTTTAGGTTTATTTTTAGTCAAAATCAAGATCATTTAGGCTACAATAAAGTTCAAATTAGCTACAAAGCAAATAAAAATGTATTTCAACATTCAACAAGTAAAAAAATAGTCTGGATTCCATGCGTGCCCGTCAGGAAATTTTCTTTTCGTTATTTAAAATGTTCTATTTAATATTTCCTTTGTTTTGTGTATTTATTTAACACACATCGGCCTATGTTAAGACACGATAACGCATCGTTTTCGTTACTCGCCAAAAACGGCTCTTTTATTAGTGGACATATTATGCTCATTATATTTAAGATTAATGTGGAACTGATAGCATCATCCATCTGTTTATGGTTTTCAGCGTGAACAAAACACCGACAGCGAAATCCCATAATCTCTCTGTAAACATGCGATCCGTTGAGTGTTGATGATGCGCTGCAGACAGTTCACTTTCCACATGCCTTTATTAAGCAGAAATGCATTTATAAAAATAGATATGTATATATACCAACTCAATATGCCATACAGACACGAAAATGCAATGGTTTCATTTCCATACGGCGAATGACTCTAACAATGTTGCTTTACTGACAAGAGAATATTCCAACAAATCGCAGTCCATTAAGAACAACACAAATCTACTGCAAATATTGCAGAAATCCTCTGTGGTGTCTCCACAGCTTCAGATCCCACTTTTCCACAATGGTGTGAAACATCCAGGTGTGTTTTATCCAGAACTTCCCGATGAAGCTGCACGTGAAGGATGAACAGATGCAAGTTCGTTTCTCTGCTGCTCTTTGTGTTCTTACGACTCTGAGAGTCCATGAACCTCGTGCTGGTGTTTGCTCAGACTCAGAGGACTCTTTCTTTCTACAGCTGGAGCCAAAAGAGAGGGGTGTTTATGTAGCAAACAAGATGGAAATGAGCCTTTCAGCACTAGAACTTCTTTACAATGTCAGTGTGACCTACGCTGCAATTTCTTGGGGGGAAATTTAAGGTAAAAACTGATAGATGTGTGCATTCAAATTGGCCTAAAATGGCGTAAAGACCATTCCGTCAGAATGAATACACAAACTGCAATAAAAAAAACCCAACAAAATGACAAAAAAAGATTTTTTAAATATATATATTAGGCATGTGCCGTATCAAATTTTCATGTTGCTATTAATTGCTGAAGCTTTTATCACGGTATACGGTATTATCACGATATTGAAATAAGTTGCAAAAAAAAGTTGTCATACTATAACAGGCTTAATAACTTTCTTATAACAAAAGAACCAAACATTTAAATACAATAAAGCAATACACAAAAATGTATAAAGTAAACAAATATTTAAAACAGATTAAGTGCAAAAGATTTATAAAGAACAATAGGTAACACTTTACAATAATGTCTCACATCAACAAAGAACGCTACATTCTTTAGCTACATTTTTACAGAAGTTTTTCTTCTTTGATAATGTTAGTTTAAAAAAGCAACTGTTAGTTTAAGCTCAGGTCCATTAAATAATACAGTTACAACTTTTGATTTTAATAATGTGTTATTAAATGCTGAAATGTACATGCTTTAGAAGTATTTTTCCTTGTCAGTTTGTTAATGAATGAACTAATGTTAAATAATGGAGCCTTATTGTAAAGTGTGTGACTGAACAACAGCCAGAACATATTCAAACAATATCAAGGGCATGTCATTTAGTCCAGATTAAAATATAAAATGTTTAAGTTTGAAAATGAATAGCCTTAAGTCTTTTCACCGTATTGTTTGTTCATTTTAAACGGTTGATGGGTAAAGTATTCTTAAAATGCATTCTAAAAATCTGAATAATTCGTAATAAATAATTATTCACGGTATTTTTAAGTGCCCACGATAACAATATTGTGCATGTTCATTATTGCGGTATATCGTATTACCGTTTACCGGCACATACATATATATATATATATATATATATATATTAAACAAATATGATTGTTTACGCAGGGCTTTATAAGCGCTTTAGTTACAGAGGTGCTATGAAAAATATTGTTTACAGTAAATTAATGCAGATTTAACACATTTTGTGTTGTTCATAACGTTAGCCAGGAAAGGTTTTTTTAACGTACCAAATAGAACGTTCTATTGGTTTGCAGAACGTTCTCAGAACGTTTCCCTAACCTCTTTACTCTGAAATCATTTACCGCGCTGTACGTCATCATAAAGCACTGTCCATAAAAGCGCCATGGAATATGGATGATGGACGTATTGATCTATTTTTTAATCAATAGAAATATTCCAAGCACATAAATCATTATATGGAGGATTAAATAATTACATTGTAAGATTTCGTAGAGCTGTCCCACAATAACCTAGATTTTAAATTTCTTCAGCAACAAAAATAACAATGACTTCAACGCAATCTAGGGTTTTTAAAATATGACAAGATTCGAAAAACGAACGAACAATTATTTGACTTACATTCATTTCTGAGCAGTTTATCGGGACATATTCTTTTGGTCAGTAAACAAGCTTTTTTATATTTTTAATTTAAAGTTGCTATCGTGGTGTTTATTGCAAAATAGCCAACTAACACATATTCAACTAACCTTTTTAAAAAGTATGTCTTGTTAGTGTGTAGGTTTCCATGCTAACTGAGTATCAGGTGGCCTCTTACCTTCCCGGGCCGTGTTTTTGAAGGATATGGCGCAGTGCAGGTTGGGGCTCTGGATCATGCTCCCGCTGTTCGGATGGCTGAAGCTCGCGCCCTGAGACTGCCAGTGTCCGTAGTTACCGGCGGGCCCACCGTAAACCCCGTACTGATTAGTGGCGGAGTACGCGCACGCAGGAACATATCCCGACAAATTTGATGAAGCCTGAAAATTAAAGGTATATGTTATACTTTTATAACTTTTATTTGATCACTTTGCCCCAAGAACGACAAATAATTGGCATACATAATAAAAACAGAAGTTTGTATTATGAGAAAATAAAATATTCGATGGAACGATCAAATTTGGCTAAACAATTTAGGCTAATTAAAAGCAAAAAGATAAAGGTTCTTTGTTGGTATCTATCTATGATTCCCTTTCCCAAAGGGTTCTTGCGGTTTCTAATAAAACTAAGATTAATTTGGAAAGCAAAATGGTTCTTTTTTTTGTTGACGTCCCTGCGAAAACCCCACTTGGAACCTTTATTTTTGAGATCGCAAAAATGGAAATGAAACATGCAATTGTGTAAATTGCCTGTGCATGCATGCTAGAATAAATAAACCATCAATTAAAAAAGTTCACCTGGTTGTACTTAATGTCACTTTCTATAGGAGGTTTCTCGATCCCGTTGACTCCGTGCACGGAAGGGAATGAAGCTCTATTGACGCCCGTCCAGTCCTCCATTTTCGGCTGATAACTCTCTGCTCCAGCAATGGCTGTAAAACATTCATTAAATCAAACGCATTTAAATGGCTGCAGCTGCATCACGTTAACAGGAACAACACTTAAAAAATTGTGATTTCACGATGATGCACTCAGATCTTGGAGTGAAAATTGAGATGAAGATGAGTTGAACTTCTTGGCTCAGCCTGAAAATTACAACACCATCTCCAGTACTGCGTATCATATGCACGCCACAAAGTGTCATATGCACGCCACAAAGTGTCATATGCACGTAAAAAGTAATTTCTGCGTATAAATTGCACGCCAAACGTGGACTTCTTGCTATAATGAAAGCGACATTGGTTGCATTTAGAAATAGAAACCCATAAATGCATTATCGGACTATTGCAAGAGCAAATTAAACATGGGCCTCAAATTCTGCTCAGCAGAAGCTCGTGCCATATTTAGGAAAACCTTTTATTTTCTATAGGTCTGCTTTAAGACGATGCTAAACACTGATTAGCTATAGGCCTACTATTATTTAGGTAAAGATTTGAATCTCCAAACAGCAGAAGCAGCTGAACCAAAGTGCAGCATATAATCCAGATGCATAAATGATTCCCCGTCACCCAGAAAACACATTAATCACACCAACAAAACACGCTGTCACTCCCTGACAATATTTAGTCAGTATTCAGGAAATTTTGTTGGATGACAGTTGAGCAAAAAAACACAGGTCAGATATATCTGACGATAAATGAATACGCGCGTAAAATTGCGCCAAACGTTTACGCGGCTTCGAAAGCCCATGGATAGTACAGAAGGTGTGATTACCTGCGGGGTCCATGAAAGCCCGTATTCCTAATATGTTGCTGACGGTGTGCACGGAGGGCCAGGCCCGGGATAGCGTTGCAACAGACACCGCCGGAGGACTGCCCAGTTTGGAGCCGGTCGGGGACATGGCGTTCGGGTAGGAGTATGGATACATGGGGTTATAGGAGATCTGCGGTGGAGAGGGCTTGCTGTCATACTGACTCGGCTGAGACAGGTTCCCGATCTTGTTTCTTAAAATGCGACTGATGGAGCTCACAGACGGAACGTTATATTTGTCACACACTCCGTCGGCCAGCAGTCTGTCGCGAATTTCCCAAGCAAATATTCCAGGATCGCCCTGTTTATAATCCCTTATGCTCTTCACCACGTTTGGCGTCGTGACCCGGGGTTTACTCCCACCGATAGCACCAGGTAAAATGGAGCCGGTCTCGTTGTACCTGGCCAGGATTTTGCTCACACAGCCGTGAGAGACCCGGAGCTGCCGACTTATGTCACACGGCCTGATTCCGAGCTGCGCCAGTTCGACGATCCGGATCCGGATCGCATTGGGAAGAGGCCGACCGTTGACAAACACACCGCCGAGCTGGTTCACCTCCCCGTACGTCTGATCTGCAAGAACGGACCACTGCATATTCATCATATACATATATAGGATCCTCCTAAATATAAAGAATCTTTATTGGCTTCGATGGTTCCGTGAAGAACATTCAACATCCACAGAATCTTTACATTGCACAAAAGGTTCTTTGGGGAATCAAAAATGGCTCTTCGACGGTATCGCTGTGAAACCTTTATTTAGAAGAGAGGACAGTTTTAATGGCCCACCATCATTTTTATAATAGCCTACAACATTGCGTTTGCCTAAAATGAAATGATCACCACTCAAAATAATAAACAAAAATAAATTCTCCATAATTTAACAAGTAATCTTTTATGATCTATTATTATATTGTGAACTATTTTACTGAAAGGTGTCTTTGAAATGAGGGAATTAGGGAACAAAATGGAAAAAAAACGGACAGAAACTTGTATGCTATATCTTTAAAAAAAAGAAGAAGAAAAGATTTAGGCCATTTTTAAGAGCGCATAAAGTGTTTGGGAGTTTAAGAAGGCCTACTTTAATCTAATGTTCGAGTAATTTATCGAATATTTATATGTCTAATAATTTTATATAACTAAATTTCTGCTCGCATCTATAAAAAAATTTATGCATTTTAAAAGATTAAGACTAGCCTATTTTTAATGGCTGTAAAGCGTTTGGGAGTATAAGTAGTCTATTTTAATCTAATGTTGCAATTTGTCGAATATTTAGATGTCTAATAGTTTTATACTATTATATGAAAAGTGTGCCATTTCTGCTCGCTTCTAAAATGTGCACAAAATAGCCTACATCATTTGATCGGTGTGTATGCATCATATTATTATTATTAATAACAACAACAACAACTATATTTTCCATTCCTGTCTAACAGTTCAAAAGGCACTTACCCATTTGCATTGTGATATTTCCCTACAGTGGTTGTGCTCCTTTAACCTTTAGCTGTGCTGCTGTAGTCCCGTGCAACATTGGAGAGGGTTCCCCGTGTCTCCCGTCAGGACTGCCCTCTTCTTCTTCTTCTTTTTTTATGGCTGAAGTGTCTGAGTTTAGGACTGCGCAGGTTTTTACAGTAATCTTTGATCCACTTGAGAAACTGCGTCCGTCCAGCAGACTGGCTCGTGCGCTCAATTTGACACGTCACAAGCATCAATCACACTAGACAGCGCGTGACTCCGCCCAGATCCTCATGATCTGCCCAATCGCGGATATGCAGCTACAAAATGTACTTTTCCTGCCATTTTAGAAGCGACTGAAAATTGTGGTAGCCTATTTTAATATATTCAAATTCTGAAATGAAAGTGCGAAGTAGCTAATAAGATTCCCAAAAAATCCAAAAGGCTTATTTACATTCATATCATTAGCCTACACTCTAAAAAAAGGTTCTATATGGCACCAAAAATGGTTCTTCGTCGTAATCATAGAGGAACCACTTTTGGTGCTATATGGCACCATATCTTAACATGTTCTGTATATGGTAGCGGTGATATAGCACCTTAGTTAGCGGTGCTATAGCACCTTAGTCAAAGAACCGGTGAAGAACCTCTGAAGAACCGATGAAGAACTTCTGAAGAACCACTGAAGCACCAAAATTGGTGCTATATAGCACTTAAAAAGGTTCCCCTATGATTACGACCCAAGAACCATTTTTGGTGCCATATAGAACCTTTTTTTTTAGAGTGTAATGCCTATGCAAATAAGAAATTCATTAAAGCATATGCAGACCTTTAGGACTAATAAAATTATGCTGACGATATCTTCAACCCCCATTAACAATAAAAGTGTAGGCCTATAATAGAAGTGTATGATAGGCTTTGCAGGCGCACTGTATAAAAAAGTTTTGTTGACCTGACCCACTGTAATGGAAAACCTTTTGAGATGAAGTGCTTAAGCCTTTTTAAAGTGGTGAAAGATGAAAAAACTTTTGTAACACAGTTACATCCTGCAATATAAGTTGATTCACTTTTTCCATGAGGCTACTTTGAGTTTAATTGCAAAGGCGGAATTCTGAAAACACATAAACAATATAATCGAATCGCAGGCTTCAGATATTGTTATTAATGTAATGTCAGTGGAAGGACACAAAGATGGAATAAATGTTATTTACACGAAAAAGTGACTATGCATTAATTGGCATAAACGCAGTGGGAATTTAGTCTCGATTTAACGAAAGCAACTCGAAGAGCAAAAGTGTGACAGGGCCGCCATCTTATGGTTCATCTCGGAATTACACGCATGAAACGCTGCCTTGTTTTTGTTTAAGGGGCTTCAATACACGATATACAGGCTGGCAAATTACACATCGTTTTATTGGATGTAGCCTATTTGTTTGCCTTTATCATAAAATGCGAAGCTAATTGCCATCCTATTGTAATTAAACAGTGTATGTAGGGCCTAAGCGTGAAACTGTTTTTTTTACAAACATGCGATATATATATAGGCCTACTTTTTTACAAGCCATGTAAAGACCAATTAAGACATTTAGGTCAATTTAGCCTATGGGTTTCAAAATAGATGTGTGCCTATTTATTTTGATTGATCGACCGACAAGAAACGAATACAATGAATTAAGGAATAAACGAAAATGCTTAATATTACGTTTCTAATATAGGCTATAACGCACTCAGGACCGGCAGTGGCGAACTGTATCCAGTATAGGTGTTAATAAAAGTTGTTTTCATGATGACACTTAATATTCAACAATAGCTATAGGCTACTGATCGGCCTGCATTGAGACCGTTGTATGAGAATTGAGCTGAGCTGGACAATGACATCACTGACATCAACTTTGCTGCATTATTTTCATCACTGTAAAGCTGCTCTGAATCAATCTGTATATTGTAAAAGCTCTGTATATAAAGGTGACTTGACTTGTCAGCATCCACTCAAACATTGCTCTATTTTCCAGCCTACTTTCATTTACTTTTTTATTTCTAACTATTTTTTTACTCATTTTTATTCTTTAACGTCATCCCTTTTCACCTGTCAAATACACAAGGCTATGCTTTTTGTTTTCTTTATTAGTTTTTTTTTTTTTTTTTTGCATTATATGTCCGCTTTGATTTATGCTTTGTAATGTTTTACTTGTAGCATATTAAGATTGTAAAATAACCGTCATGCCCATAAATCCCACTACAATTGAAAAAATATATGTTGATGCCTTTTTGTTTTAAACAAGCACACTTACTCAAAACACACACACACACACACACACACACACACACAAACACACACACACACACACACACACACACACACACACACACACACACACACACACACACACACACACACACACACACACACACACACACGCACGCACGCACACGCACTAGTGTTGTAGTACTCGAGCCCCGGTTTTTAATTATAATCACATTAATGTGATTGGATGTAAAAATTACTGCTTCAGATGCAATTTGATTTATTTATTGTACCGGTTCAGAAATGAATGAGGGATTGTGTAAAGAAAGTTACCAAAATCAATACAAATGCTCATAAAATTCAAGATATTGTTGCAAAAAAGTACTTGTATGAGTTTTCACAAATTTGAGCATGACTGCAACCATGATATTGCTTTAATAACAAACATTCAATAATAAAAAATAAAATAAAAAAAAAGATATATCTTGTACAACCTCTATGTAAAGATGAATTTTGTTGTTAATGACTGATCAGTGTCTTATTCTAATTATATTTACTGATTCAAAATAAGTCATTTCTCAGGCGGTAATGTGAATCTTTATTAATTTAAGGAGTTCTGGTCTGGTCTTGGTCTTGTCTTGGTCTCTCAACCGCTCAAAGTCTTGGTCTTGGTCTCAACACACATTGGTCTCGGTCTTGGACAAGGTGGTCTTGACTACAACAAACAAACACACACACACACAGATTCACTATCTTTGTGGGGACGCTCTTTCACTGTACAAACTGTATATTCTGTATATAAAATTCTGTATATAAAAAAAAGGTTATGGCACTAAAAGTGGTTCTTCGTCGTAATCATAGGCTTTATAGCACCATATCTTAACATGTTCTGTATATGGTAGCGGTGCTATATAGCACCTCAGTCAGTGGTGCTATATAGCACCTTAGCAAAAGAACCTCTGAAGCACCAAAATTGGTGCTATACAGCACTTAAAAAGGTTCCCCTGATTACGAGCCAAGAACCAATTTTATTGCGATATAGAACCCTTTTTTTAGAGTGAGTTTAAAAAAAAACTAATTCTGTATGATATATGAGCTGTTTTCCTCTTGGGGACCTCAATTTAGGTCCCCACGATGACACGAGTCCCCATGAGTCTGTGTGAGTCCCCACCAGGATAGAAAAACATGAACACACACACATTCTTGTGCACAACATTCATTGACACAATGCAAAAGTTCTTTACTCTAACCCATCACAACTAACTGCCTAACCCTTACCCAAAACCTCATTCTTTACTTATTATCCCTAAACCAAGTCTTGACCCTCAAACAGCCTTTTAAAGGGGCCTCAGAAAGTGAGGAACGCACGCACGCACGCACGCACACACGTTTTTAAAGGCCTCTCAGTGACTTGAATCGCCTGCTTCCTAAATAACCCAACCTATGTAATTTAACCCGTTAGTGGCTTGTACATACCAGACTGCACCAGAGGAGGGAGAACACGAGAAAGAACGAGTTTGTATTGAAGCTGTCAAAACAGAAAAATAGCCATGATGTGCACTATAAGTTACAGATAAGACACCATAAATGTGGTCAATTTTAATTATCACATCATGGGTCAAGAAGTTCTCACATGAAAAATATTCAATGTATGTCTAAGGAAAATTAAAGTCACACATAGCTACTTATTGACTAACAGATTATAATTGCATTGTTTAACCCAAGTCAAGTAGTGTCTTTGGGACAGTAGGCCTAAGATAACTATTTAAACACATTTATCAGAATATTAACAAAAGCTAATTAAACACTTACATGCTGGCTATACGGATAAAGGTTAACAAAACTTAAAATGATTTTACATAAGAGAGCAGTTTTTTCTTTTCTTTTAAGGGTAGTTCTAGGCATCATTCACTCACTAGATGGCGCTCTCACACAATACAAGCCATGAAGCACGCGCGTACACAAATCTTTCCAATTTTCGATTCTATATTTAGCTGTCATGCTTTCACTATACAACTATAGGCTAAAGGACAATATGCAAATATGCAAATCCGAAGCATATAACTCACTGAACTTTTATAGCACTGGCTACATGCATTGGAAACGAAAGACACTTCTGTTCAATTGCACACATAAATAATGTGTAGGTTATGTTAGGCCTATATTTTTAAATTCATTTTGCTAACCCAGCTTTTCTTTGTTCCTATTTACAGCTTGTTTAAAAAAACATCCTTGAGATTTGTTTCATGTAGTTTGTATTCTTTCAAAGCACTGAATCCTCATTCTCGCGCTATTATTCATTACAGCACGGGTGTCTTTTTGAGCTCTTACACCAGCAAATCCATTGTCTGGTCGTTGGTGATGAAAACCCCATGCGTGCATGAACGCAGGAAATTATATCTAAAGCTACCGCAGAAAACTCTCGAATATTTCGCTATGAATGTCTAATTTGCTTTTTTATAAGACAGTCAAAGCTCTAAACATGAATGAAGAAATCGTTCATTGAGGCCAGTTGAATGCCATGACAACAAGGAGCGCGCTCACTTTTATTTGACCAGTTTGGGTGTATTGTGTGAGGGCGTCAATCAACCATTATTTCTGCGCCCCAAATAAATGCAAAACCTGATCTAGCACAAAAACTTCCAGAGGGAGGCTTTCATTGGTCTATTGTCCAGAGCTTAGCTGTTGGTTTGTAGATGTGTTTGCACAGTCCGACCACCCATGACGCGCGCAGAGCGCACTGAACATTCACATCACATATACTGTCAAATAGAGGAACCAGAGACACCCGAATCATTGCAGAGGAGACAACTGGATAGACGCGTAAATGAGGCGTTCAGAGTCGCACAAAACAGGCAAAGTTATAATCTACAGAAAATCGTTTTGATTTAGATCGATTCAAATCTTTGGAAATTTGTATATGCGCCTAAATCTCACGTTTTAATGAAAGTAAAAAATAACTTGTGGCTTGTGCATAGCAGTTTTTCTCGAAGACGAACAACAAAGAAAAATAAAACCACTTATAAAGACGAAAGAGCTACTAACGTCTAATTGCATATGCATATTTGCATACTAAAAATGATAATAATAAGGTTTACAATAAGGTTTAACTAGTTAACATTAGTTAACGACTTTAGTTAACTTGAATTAACAAAACTTCTATAGCATTTATTATTGTAAATTCTGTCAAATCGATTAATCGCGATTAATTGCATCCAACAAAAGTTTGTGTATTGTGTAAGTTATATATATGTGTGTATATATATATGTGTGTGTGTGTGTGTGTGTGTGTGTGTGCGCGCGCGCGCGTGTGATGTATATAAATACACACACACATACTTATAATATATTATAAATAATATCTGAAGCCTATAATATAATACAGCTAACATAAAAGTTTATATATATATTAACTTTTGTTAGATGTGATTAATCGCGATTCATCTATTTGACAGCACTACTAATTAATGCTAATTTTAACATTTACTAATACATTATTAAAATCTAAAGTTGTATTTGTTAACATTAGTTAATGCACTGTGAACTAACATGAACAAATGTATTTTTTGTTAACTAACAATAACAAAGATGAATAAATACTGTAACAAATGTTTGTTCGTTGTTAGTTAACTAATGTGAACTAATGAACCCTTATTGTAAAATGTTACCAAAGGCTGTTAATTGAACCGAGAACCTGCAACACCTGCAACAGATTCAGAACTCATCTGTAAAATATCGTGTAAATATAATGATGTTTTCGGTCTAGAAATAAACGCTTTGCGATCAGTGTAAAACAAGTATGCAGTGAAGTATGCCGATTTAGCGCGCAGTGCTTCAGCCACCAGTTTAAACATCTGAATGAATGAATCATCAACGAAAAGCTTTTAAGCATCAGTGACCTACTGCATATAGCATGGATTCTGAAGGAGGGCAGTAACAGGATTCTGCTCTTGTCGGCAAATATGGGTCGGTGGCTTGATGAATTTGGTACTTGACTTAAGCTCTAAGCAAAATATTGACCCAAAAGGTTTCCATAATTTAGCCACTTGCCATTTGAAACAATCCCATTTCAACACGAACAGCTCATCATCCACAACACACAATGTTTCCGACTAATCACACCTTATACGATGTAAAATGCGTGCGTTTTGATAGATAATTATAACGGAGGGTTTCCATTTGTGCCACGGACGCTTCTGATATGTAAATGAGTTTGGGGTGGGGTGGGGGGTCTCTCCCATTTTAGTCGTGTCACCTCATCCCACTCATGCATTTCTGGTGTTCCGCTGATAGAAGCTCAACTCACCATTTCACACTTGACTTCAGAGATCCGCCCTCGATCGTCAAGGCCTTTTGGGACGCTTTTCTGCAGGTCCAACACTCACCTGCGACCTTAAATGGACCAGACTAATGGATTGGTTGGGTCAAGCACTGTATAGCATCCGAGGAGCATCTGTGATCTGAGCCTGGATCCGTGTGCACTCGCGCTGTCCAATCCGACGGACCTTCATTTGTAACTTACCAGAACGCGTTTGGAGAGACTTCACTGTTTATTGGTTTGGAAAATGTCCCTAAAGAATTCCAAGTCAGGATTCTCTGTCCGGGATATTCTAGACCTCCCGGACACGAGCGACGAAGGATCAGTGACTGAAGACACTGAAGATGAGGCGGATGAAGGACTCTCTGGAAATCAGCAGCACGCGTCCGCCACAGATGCGCTTTGGCTCGGATCTCCATGTGGCCACACATATCCAAGTACGTTTATGCATTTTAATTAACGAGATAAATACTTCACGCTGCTGTTGACCTGTTTCAATATTTTATTCCAATCAAATAAAACAATAAAATGTGCATTTCAAAGAAACGGTCATGGTTTTACGCATTTACGCAACTCTTAAAAACAAAGTCCTTATTTTAGGTTCCTTTAACATTAATAATAGTGTTAAAGGTTCTTCATGGAACCATCGATGCCCCACGATGGTTCCATGAAGAACCTTTAACATTATTATTGCACAAATGTTCTTTATAGTGGGAAAATGTTTTTCCTGGAACCTTTATTTTTTAGCAGTGCATATCAACATTGGTCATTTATTTGATCTAATACGATGACGCATACAGGTTATTAATTTACATAATTATATTCAGCAGTGCCATCCGCATCTCCAGAGGACTTGAATCCAGAACTGTCCACGGATGAGTCTGTTGATCGCGACAGGGGGAGTTCGGAGGACTCGGGGAAAAGGCGTAAACGGAGAATCCTGTTTTCAAAGACGCAAACGTTTGAACTGGAGAGGCGCTTCAGACAACAGAGATACTTATCCGCCCCTGAGAGGGAACATCTAGCTAGGCTCTTACATTTGACTCCAACGCAAGTGAAGATTTGGTTCCAGAACCATCGGTACAAAGTGAAAAGAGCCCGGGCTGAGAAAGGAATGGACCCGTATCTGCTCTCTCCCGCACGGCGCGTTTCTTTCCCCGTCCTGCTGAGGGACGGAAGGCCGTGTCATGTTCTCAGTCCTCAGGACATCACTGCAGCGGCACCATTTTCGGCGTTTAATATCAAGCAATTCCCCCAAATGCATCAGAGTCATACCATCATGATGACACACCTGACACCTGTTAGTCATCTGGGACACATCCAGCCCTGGTCCTGGTGAAGAGAGCGTTTACGCAGCGGAACTTTGTTGTTGAAAGTTGTTTCCGTCACTGTTCGCGTCATGAATTATATTTCTACAACGTGGAAATATCTTTTTTAATGAGTTTTAATGTTCTAACGTTTTCTCCCCGTTGGTTTGTTTTATTTTCGATGAAACAGAAATAGCACAATGGGACACTCGTGCTGTTTGTAGATATATTTATGCTGGCAATGTTACAGTGTATGGATGAGTCATTTATTTAACAGTCAAATGTGTTACTTTCGTTACATTTAGAAGCCCTGATTTAATAACGTTTAAGAAATTCATTGGAAATAGTTTCCGAGCATTTCCCCCCTGTTGTTTTCTATTTTATTTGTATACTGAAAATTATTCTGACTAACCTGTAATAAACTTAATAAACTTTTTTCCCTTCTGAACACCGCGCAAAAGCGATATTATTGTTATTATATTTTTGTTTGTTTTGTGTGTATATATATATATATATATATATATATATATATATATATATATATATATATATATATATATATATATATATATATATATATATATATATATATATATATATATATATATATATATATATGTGTGTGTGTGTGTGTGTGTGTGTGTGTGTCCTGGTAAACAAAGATGGCAATATCCGAAATCCTTGTGGGGACATTTCTTGGTCCCCATTTTTTTTAATGTAAAAATGCCTGTAGTTGTGATGGGTAGGTTTAGGGGTCGGGTTAGTGTAAGGGTAAAAAACCATTATGTCTATGTGGAGTCCCCATAAAGCATGAAAATAAAAGTGTGTGTGTGTGTGTGTGTGCGTGCGTGAATGCAAAAATATTCAAATACGCGTCCTGGCCATTATTTTTAGATTAATGTGCAGTTTGTTTGCGAGAAAAATCATTTAAAATATTTTTAGGTTAATAATAAAATAAGTTGTGAAAGAAAGTAAAAAAAAAAAAAAAGTGCCGTGTTTAATCGTTCATATTTCCTGAATGAACTGAAATTAATCTTTTCACTATATGGCCGTAACCCAGAGGCCTACTTGTTTTTAAGGGCATTTTTAAAACCACATAAAAAATAATACTTGTTAGTTGATTGGAGTTGTCTCGAATGTGTTCAGAGCTGACTTGAGCTGCATCACACACACTCCAGACGCACGTCCATGATGTGCGCGTTGACATCTGGAAGACGTTAAGAGTGTATGCTCTTGCTCATCTCCAATACGTCTATAGGACGTTTCCTGTTAGATGTCAAATAGACGTTTAGAAAATGTCTTTAAGATGTTGATGATTTAGAATATATGTAAAACTGACATCTTAAAGAGGTCCATCAGATGTTTGTTAACAGCATGCTTTCCAGATTAAGTGATCTCTAACAGACATCTTGCAGACGTACGTGTTCTATGATAGACTAGAAAGACTTATAATGGGAGAAAACATTATATCTCAAATGTTTATTTTTTTATTTTTTTACTAAGGGTCGATTGTTGCTTCCACACATGAAATATGGTGTATTGTAGGCCTATTAATCACTCTCAGTGGTAGCCTACTGTGAAATCAGGTGGTTTTATTGTGCCATGAAGCAAAACAAATATATCGAAAGAAATGGAGGTCACTTAGAAGTCACTATTTAACGAATATCACCTACGAACTGACAAGCTGGTAAATGTGCATATGCGTATATTACGAGGCGCACACGCGCTGCATTCTCTTCGATGACCACTGGGTGGCAGCCTTGTATTATTATAACTATTTAAATGAGAAACACTGTTACTCGTGCATCTAGGGCAGGGGTGTCCAATCCTGCTTTTGTAGGGCTGCTGTCCTGCAGAGATCAGCTCCATCTCCAATTAAACACACAATATATATATATATATATATATATATATATATATATATATATATATATATATATATATATATATATATATATATATATATATATATATATATATATATATATATATATATATATATATATATATACAGGATCGATATTTGCTTGAAGCTCTGATTTTTCAACTCATTTTCTCCTGGAAACCAGTCTTGATTAGTTTTGTCAAAACTAACAGAAAAGTAAAGAACTTTTTCCACACATAAACTTATTGTAACTTTACAATGCATTCGATAGTGATAATAATAAGTAAGCCTACACATGTTAATTTCAGCAGCAAAAGTGCACCGGACTCTCTTGCTGATGGTAATAGAGATCCATCTGCCTACTCAAGATCAAAGTTCCCCTTCTGGACTACATTTCTAAATGGAGGCCTATTAAAAATAATCATAAAATAAATGTGATGGCATCTGACGCATCGTTAACTATACAGTGTAACCGCACATCTTATTCGAAGGAATAACAAGTTGAATCCAAGGATGGCCTTTGCTAATATTCCATGGTAAAGTTGTGTTGCACATCTTTTTTTAATTAAACTCAAGGACTTCAGATTCATCCCAGAAAACTGACCTTGTCTCAGCTGAGCTCTTCATGAAGACGCCATGTCCTACAACCAGTGTGTTTCATCTGCCAACACACACACAGATATCCTCTGGATTCATAATTCCTTAAATGTGTTTGTTTTTATTTTAAAGAGCTCAAGGTCTCGGAATTATGGGAATGATATGACGTCATGGCGACGCCCGAACGTCGCAAAACACATTACCCTAAAGATTCCTTAAATATTATAGAGAAAATGTAAAGAAAAGCAGTGTATTTAGATGCTTTCCTAGTGTATCACTGTCTGTGTGTTATTATATGACTACAGTTGTAGTTTCTTGTCTCTGTCTCTCGTTTTGCAATTTATGTCTCGGTTAGGTTTTTGTTGTAGGGTAGACCGAGTACAGTTGGTACACTTTTTGCTTTTTCAGTTACCACACCAAAACTGAGGACTGAAAAGAAGTGATTTTTTATATGACATTTCCTTTACTTGTCTACTAAAATATTAACAATCATTAACATCCATAAATATGTCATATTTGCCACAATTAGCTCGTAAACACAACAAGGCTTTTTGTTCCAACTGTACCCATGTCGGAGTTGGAACAGTACCCGAGTATAGTTGAGACACCCATCCGTAATGCTGTAAAGCTGCCTAACCAGTTCAATGAATTTGTAAAATACCTTTAAAATGAGAATTCAACAGTTTTTATTTCCATTCAGTATTTTATTTGATTATTTGTTAAGTTAAAAACAGTTAATTGAGCACTCAAGTTATTTGAGGTGTCTCAAATGTACCCCTGTACCAACTGCTCGGTCTACCCTAGGCTATAACTTGAGCTGTAATTCTTTCTATTGCTGTTATTCTTAATAATTATTGCTATGTTCTAATTTATACAGTAAACTGAATGTTCAACTAAAGCATTTGTTAATTTATTTTGTAACATCCTTCAGTTATCTTTTTCTTTCTCTTTATTATATATATTTTTTATATGGCAAATAGATGTGTGTGTTAATTATGTAGGGTGATATCAGCTAAATTGGGCCACTTTTTGGTAAATCGCTTGGGACAATAATACAATACCATATATGCCTTTTCCATGTGTTTTTATGATTATTAATCACTGTTTTTGATAATGTTGTGTTGAAATTATGTTAAAAAAATATATAATTATTTAAGCCTACAGTTCTTAAAACATCAGCTGTGCCAACTTTTTTTTGCATGAGCAGTTTCAGGTAACCAATGGGCCGCTGTTTCAGGTAACCAATGGGCCAGTCAAACTGCAAAGGGAAATAGTGATTTATCATCAATTTTAATTTTATGTAGCCACATAAATTTAAACTGCATTAAACAAACATTAAAACATGCCATTAAAAAAACATTTTGGGTGCAAACCCACATATTCAAATGTACAATTAAAAAAGTACATTATGGAACAGCATAGATCATTGGTCAGTGGTGTTTGTGTGTGTGTGCGTGCGTGCGTGCGTGCGTGTGTGTGTGTGTCGGTGTGTGCTTGTTTATGTGATTTATGAGGACACAAATTTGTATAATGACATTTACCAATTACACTGGTATTACAACATCAAAGTGGTTTATGAGGACATTCTAAATGTCCCTGTAAATCAAATCGCTTTAAAAACATACTAAACAATGTTTTATTAAAAATGTAAAAATGCAGAATGTTTCCTGTGATGGTTGGGTTTATGGGTGGGGGGATAGAAAATACAGTTTGTACGGTATAAAAACCAATACGCCTATGGAGAGTCCCCATAATGTTGTTGCACCAACATGTCGGTGTGTGAGTGTGTGTGTGTACACATACACACGCACCCACACATCCTCACACACATGTATGTGTGTTTGTGAGTGACACAGAGGATGGCCCATTTTACCTCAGTGGGTTAAGGTAAATTGGGCCGTCAATAAAAACATCACTTTTCCAAAAAATATGTTCATATACCAAACTAACAGCATTATTTCTGATGGATTCCATCAAGACAGATATTATGCATAGTTTTTTATGCGCATGTTTTTTTTTTTTTATAGATTTATCATCCTTATAATAGTTTAGTTAGATTTAGTATGCCAGGCTACTTACCATGCAGCTTTCTGGTGCAGTCTTGATTTGAATTATTGCCCCGCCCACCATAGCAACCATAAACCAATCAAATCACCTGTTACTTGTCAAGCACAGTTATGACAACAGTTTGAAATCCTTTTCAGTCATTGGCTTTAAATTCCTCCAAACCTTAAATGGCCCATTTTACCTGATATCACCCTATAATTTATCTATTTTTGGAGTTTATTTGTTGTAGGGGAGACCGGGGATGGTTGTAACACGGGTCGTAACACTTCTGATTTCTCCAATTAGGAACTAGTTACAAATCACCTGATTCACTTCACACATGCTCAGTTTAGTTCTTATTACACATGTAATAAAGTAGAGCCCTGTGTGGAAAAAAACAATTTCGAGGTAAGAAAGTAACTTTTTTTTACTTTGTTTATTTTTGGTTTGGGAATTTCTGCTTCGTAGTTAAACTCATCAAAGTTAAATTATGTTTATTGTGTGTCTGTAGATATTTTTGATGCAAGGTGTTAGTGCTAATGTTTTAGCTGTCAGCTGTCAGCTGAGCTAGTTCGTGGCTACGTGACTCGGGGTTAGTTGTAACAACAATGAAACGTTATAATCTACCCCAAGAAAATGTTGTTGAATTTATATGTTTTATTTGATTTTCAGTATGGCTAGGTCTTGGAAGATGTTAGAAGAGAAGGGATCAGGTGAACTTCCAAGAGTATATCACAGTGGAAACAGGGTCTTCACTGAGGAACAAGAATAACATCCTCAATTGTTTAAGTTATTATTGTCAATTACTATGACTGAGAGTGGCAAACACACTGAGAATGAGAGTGACACACACACAGAGACACTCACATCAGTTATATTGAAAATCAGTGTTGAAAAGCTTTCAAAATCAATTTTTTGTTATAATCCTTATTTCATTATGTTACATATCACCCCGCTGGATATCATAATGTTACATTTCACCCCAGGGTATGTTACAACTAACCCAGACTATGGGGTGAATTGTAACATTTCACTCCTTGTGTTTGAAACTAAACCATGCATTTTGTTTTTGTGTTGCAAAGATAATATTTTTATGCAGCCTAATCCTTTGGCAATGTTCTTTATGTAGCCTAATTGTTCAAGCTTGAAAAAAATGCATATTATTAGGCGAACCACTTCTTAATTTTCTGTCCAAAAAAGATACACATTAGCCCCAAACAAATCGTTTAAATTCGGTTTCTTTGAAAGTAAATGGAATGTTGAACATCATCAAACGTTCTATTTTCTTTGTCCTGGAGGTGGCGCCATTCCAGAACAGCAGATCATCAGGTTTGTGTTAATGGTGATCCAAACTGTGAAAGAACAGAAGACTCTCTTTTTTTTATCAGTTGCTCTTTAATCACAGGGTACAATAATATGAATATAGATGTTATAATCTGTATCTGAACTTCTGACATTAAACTCCGATGTTTTTGGCTGGTGGTGCCTCTTTCTGAGTCATGAGTTTTGGAGTGATTTCAGTGGGTGAGATGTTGTAATTGTGCTGATGCAGAACATCTTTCTGTGTGGTTGTGTTCGCTGTACCTGAACGTCTCCACTGGAAGTCAGATGTCATTTAGTTGTGTGTGGATGCACCTGAGTGCTTTAAGCTTCTCGAGGGCTCTTCTGTAGACAAACATCTTCATAAAACATCTGCTTACCTCAGCAAATATTACAAAGGAAGCAAATGTCACTTCATTCTGAGATCTATCTATCTATCTATCTATCTATCTATCTATCTATCTATCTATCTATCTATCTATCTATCTATCTATCTATCTATCTATCTATCTATCTATCTATCTATCTATCTATCTATCTATCTATCTATCTATCTATCTATCGTTCTATCGTTCTATCTATCGTTCTATCGACCTATCGTTCTATCGACCTATCGTTCTATCATTCTATTTATCGTTTTTTCCATCCACCCATCCCATCCATCCATCCATCCATCCATCCATCCATCCATCCAATCCAATCCACACTCTAAAAAATGCTGGGTTAAAAATAACCCAAGTTGGATTGAAAATGGACTAACCCAGCGATTGGGTTGTTTTAAGCAAACATTTAACCCAACCGCTGGGTAAAAACAACCCATTGCTGGATTAGTCCATTTTCAACCCAACTTGGGTTATTTTTAACCCAGCGTTTTTTAGCGTGTATTCTGATGAGGCAAAACCTCATGACCTAATATGCGTGTTGCCAAAACAGTCCGCCCAGACACGGCTTCTACAAGAGCCCTGAAGGAGTCCTGCGGTCTCTGGCACCAAGACGTCAGCAGCAGATCCTTCAAGTCCTGTAGATGGTGAGGTGGAGTCGCCGTGGATTGAACCTGTTGCAGCACATCCCACAGATGATCAACTGGATTGAGATCTGGGGAATTTGGAGGCAAGGGCAACACCTTGAACTCTTCATCATGTTCCTCAAACAGTTCCGAAACAGTGTGGCAGGGCGCATTATGCTGCTGAAAGAACCACTTCCACATGAATGGCGGGACCCAGGGTTTCCCCTGAAAAACATTGTCCAGAGCGTCACACTCCCTCCACCGGCTTGTTGTCGTCCCACAGTTCATCCTGATGCCATCACTTCCCCAGGTAAACAGTGCACACGAGCATGGCCGTCCACCACATGATGTTAAAGGTCCCGTTCTTCGTGATCCCATTGTTCCAACTTTAGTTAGTGTGTAATGTTGCTGTTAGAGCATAAATAATACCTGTGAAATTATAAAGCTCAAAGTTCAATGCCAAGCGAGATATTTTATTTAACAGAAGTTCCCTTTCAAAGCCTACAGCGAACGGCCGGCTTGGACTACATCCTGGTACTTCCTTCATTAATGACGTCAGTAGAACAGTAGAACAGACTAACCTCCGCCCACAAGAACACGCGAAAAAAGGGGGCGTGGTCTTGTTGCTGTCCCACGTGGAGAAGAGGAAGTGTCGCGTGGAGAAAAGGAATTGTGTTTGAGTGTGTTTGTCGCCATGTTGTCGAGACGCTGTTATTTTCATCCCGGAGTCAAATCACCTTTGTTTGGCTTTCACAGGGACGCTGTAGAGATCATTGAGTGCATACATCTCCCCGTTAAGAGGCGTGACCTTTCCGTGCAAGTTACGTGCGCTAAGCTGCTGTCGAATCACAACACAGGAACCGTGCCACGTTCGCTAAGCTGCGGTCAAATCACAACACGGGAACCGCTGGCACAATCAGAACTCGTTACGTATTTCTGAAGGAGGGACTTCATAGAACAAGGAAGTCACCAGCCCGTTTTTAGGACAGTGAAAACAGCGGTATACAGATAAGTAAATTGTGTGAAAAATACTGTGTTTTTTTACACGCGAAACATGAACACATGTTATATTGCACACTGTAAACACAATCAAAGCTTCAAAAAAACAAGAAGAACGGGACCTTTAAAGAGAATGTGACTCAACAGAAGACCTTCTTCCACTGCTCAAAGGTCCAGTTCTGATGCTCGTGTGCCCATTGTAGCTTTTGATGGTGGACAGGGGTCATCATGGGCACTCTGATTGGTCTGTGGCTACGCAGCCCCATGCGCAGCAGATGCACTGTGTGTTGTGATACAGTGATACAGCCACAGTAAACCTTCCGTTGGCTCAGACGAGATGGGATCGTCTGCCCTTCGCTGCCCTTGTGCATTAATGTGCCTTGGGCACCCAACACCCTGTCACTGGTTTGTGGTTTGTCCCTCCTCAAACACCGTTGGTAAATTCTCACCACTGCTGACCAAGAGCAACACACAAGCTTTGCCGTTTCAGAGATACTCCAACCCAGTTGCCTTGCATAACAATTCGGCCCTCGTCAAAGTTGCTCAGATCTTTATTCCTGCCCAAAACACAGACTACGAGAACTGATTGTTTGCTTACCATCTAATCTCCCCAGATCTTACAGTTTTTCTGAATTGCTAAAACACTAAACCCCATTCAATTCTCAATAGTCTAAACCAATGTGTCAAATAAATAACTTTTTCTGCAAAACCTTAAACAAGTTCATGCAGTTAGAGACTGTTTGCAAATCTCATGCTCTTTTTGCACTCATTCTCACTCACTAAAACACATTTGACACTGTGATACATTTGAGTCACAAAACAGGCAAAAGTTAAACACAACTAAAACACAGCTGACATGGTTTACACACAACAACTCAAAATTGTTCACACTTAAGGCCTGTTCAGCTGCACTGAATGTTGATACCAGCAATCGAGGGAAGCAGTCTGAGAGGGAGACGAGGAAGAGTACGTGCAAGAGATGGTGGACGAGGAGGAAGAGGCTGAGGAGGAGAAAAAGCAAGGTGTGGAGAATGTTGTCAAGACTGGACCTGGCACAACCGAGGGTTTTTCCCTTTGCCTGGCAAGAGACGACATTGCCTGTGATTTGGAGTCCTCGACAATATTCAATAATATTCAACAGTATGATTGATCTGCACTGACACTATTGAATGAGAGCTGAGCTTAGCCGGACGTTGACATCGCTGTTTTCTCCAGACTTCTGCTTTATACTCATTTAATAATTGATGATCTTTACAAAGGAACTGAATCAACACTGAACTGACACAATGACAGTATGTTCTGTTTCTGCTGTACAGTTGAAATGAACTCTCTTTGCATCACTGTTCATCATTTCCCTGTTATCACTGTAAAGCTGCTTTGAATCCATCTGTATAAAGCACTATATAAATGAAGAGGACTTGACTCAGGCCGGACCCAGCACAAAGACGTGATGCTGAGGCAGAATCGATCTCTCTGACCTTGATTCAGTTGCACAACTATTTTGAGCAGTACTGTAACACTTTTCATTTAGAGCTTTCTTTGACCTAATGCATTTAGACTGCCGTATTTTTACAGTAAAAGTGTTGAAGTGATCATTACCATACAATATTCCATACAATACTGTACTTGCAGAACACAGTGTACATATTCACCATATCTATAGCTTTTGATTACAATACTTTTTTTCACGAGTTTGTGTGCCCATATAATCTTAGTGTAAAGTGGTAAACAGATTTGGCAGTCTGCTATAGAGGGGCTCGGAGAGGATATTCTACTCGAGCTCTGATTGCTCCCCTATAACAGGAAAAAAATTGTACAAAAAGGAGGAGAAGGGATGCCGAAAGAACTAACAACGGGTAGAGGTAAGATGCTGCTGTTATACCTGGAAGATTAGATGGGTGTACTCTTATCGAAATTACGTTTAATAACTTCACTTACATAATTGCATTTGTTTATGTAGTGTAATGGAGGATCTGTAGCGCTTATATCATTGACTCATGTATATGATCTGAAAGCTTTGTTTGATTTTGAGAACGGGTGAAGTAGTTTTGATGCAATTGTTTGACAAATCCAGAATTTGATTTTGGATTTGTGTTTAATGTTGTGAGAAAATGAGTGATGAAGAAATGTGTTTTAGCAATTCAGAAAAACTGACCTTAGATGATCAACATATTCGCTTCACCTTGACTGGTCATAATGTTTTGGCTCATCAGTGTGTATCTATATATGCTGATGCATTAGCATGCAAAATTGCCAAACCATAAACACTGTAAGCTATAGCTATGAGGACATGCAATAGACATCCACTGTTTTTAAATAGAGCTAATTCAATTTAATATAGATCTAAGTAAGCCCAGACAGCAAACTCTAAAAAAGGGACTGGTTTGATGGGGTGATATGGGTCCGCTGTGGGGAGGCCAGGTGGTCTGAACCCAGTCTTTAAAGTGAGCAGAGTGGGTCGCCTCTTCAAACGCTGCAGGAGCTCAGCTGCCTGGCCTACTGCTCTTCTCATTTAAACCCAAGAGAGAGAGAGAAAGAGAGAAAGAGAGAAGGAGAGAGAGAGAGCAGTAGAGATTTGCTGCTTTAGGTGAGGGGGAAGAGGCAGGACAAAGAGAGAGAGAGAGAGAGAGAGAGAGAGAGAGAGAGAGAGAGAGAGAGAGAGAGAGAGAGAGAGAGAGAGAGAGAGAGAGAGAGAGAGAGAGAGAGAGAGAGAGAGAGAGAGGTAGGTAGGTATGTGAGGAAGAACTGATGGAAAGCTCAACTGAAGAGGGGGAGGAGATTAGAGGTCAGATGTGAATTCAACAGAGAACATGGCCTAAAAACCCGACGTTTTGTTTTGGATATATTTGGACTGGGGGGAAACAATGTTTGCTTTGAATCATTTATAAAATATATTATATGAACATATATATGTTCATATATATACATACAGTACACACACACACACACACACTCACACACACACACACACAAATAAAGTGTGTGTGTGTGTGTGTGTGTGTGTGTGTGTGTGTGTGTGTGTGTATGTTGTCCAATATAGATTTACTAAATTTACTTTGAATAAATACAACTTTTTGACACACATTGCTACAATGTAAACTGCAATGTGAGAGAAATAGAATACAATATATCGTCAATAGCATTAATATAGATAGTTAATAGAGCTAATAGTTAATATAGATAATAGCATTATCAAATAAAAAATATCACATATCATCATCGCAAAGGAATGAATTACCACAATCACAGATTCTTCTTTTCCCTTTTTTATAATAAGCTGGAAAACGTTGATATGTTGTCTTTAAGTGTTTCGATGTGCAGTGCGCGTGAGATGTTCATTTCTAATTCACGTGACAAGATTAAAAAGGGGCAACGATCACAATTTTTCTTGACTGAAAAAGCTCAAATAAAATAACTCAATAATATCATATTGTGTTTTTTGATTTAAGCATAAATATTCTCTTCACTTCCATGAATAAAATAATACTATTGATGTGCTTATGTGTAATATGCATACACACATTTTTGAGCATTCTTTCGTGTCAGAAAATATTTAATTACCATGCGTTTTAAAAAGTATATTGCCTCGATGCTTGTGTTTAACACATCACCGTGGATACTGTGCATTTTTATTGAAAATAAATAATTAAACTAATCTTTAAAGATATATTGGTAGGTCTATCGAGATACAGCGCACTGGGGATATGTTTGGTTATGCGCACGTCAACTTTATTTATATGTAAGTTGTATTATACTCTATAATAGGGAATTAGCTTATATATGACATATTTAAGATTGATATATTTCATAAGGAAATAAAAACACGAATAAACGTAATGAAAATGCACATGCAGAAGCAAATAGTAATAGCATTTGGAGTTTTGTAGCAAAATAAAATCGATGTTTCCTTTAGATTTCCTTTAGTTTTTGTAAAGACACGCAGTAAATATTGTCTACATTTAGCGATACAAAAAAAAAGAAAGAAAGAAAGAAAAGAAAAATAATCTTTACGTGAGAACTTTTGCCTCTTTCTTCCCCAAACTGAAACTGAAACGGATACGATAAAAGTCCTCACATTTTGATTTCCAAAATTGATTGATTGTTTGCCGTTTCAATTTCGTTAGATTTTAGTTTGAAAGCATTTTTGTCATGCAAAAAAATAATACAATTAAGTATCGTCGTACCATATTTTACCTTTAAAAAAGACATATATATATTTAGACATTAATAATAAAATAAGCATACAACTGTAGGCCTACAACTCAGTTCGAGTCTATTAAATCTGTTCGTAAAGAAATACGCAGAGGTATTAAAACAGGCAAAGGCTAATGCGTTTATCATCATTGATGCAGACCTTACCTCACGTCAAATCACTGCAGGGAATTCTTCAGATTATCTTTTTAACTTGCACATGTTTTAATAATCGCTGTTCCATTAAAACGCAATGGCAAACTGATTAGATACATGTATTTCCACACAGCCAGAGGCTTTCTGCCTAACTATTAGCATCATTTCAGTCCTTCAATATCATTAATTGCGGGAGACAGCAGAAGAAAGGCTGTTTAAGTGCTCTGTCACTTGCGTCGGACCTTTCACCTCATCACAGGCTGGAATGCGTCCTCGAGCGCGCCACCGCGACACATCTACACCTGGAGATGCACCAAGCGAAGCCTTTGGAGGACAAAATAAAGCACGTTCAACAAAGAAACTCTCGATGTTACAAGCCACACATACCCAACAACTTTTGAGGATTTCGTGAAACCTTAAACGCAGGGATTTGTCGAGGTTTAACGCATTTTAAAGCTAGCAAAAACATAATCATCATCATAAATAACACAAACGCAAATGATATCACAGGCAATAAATGTAGCATATTTGACGCAATCAATTAAAACCCGTCTGTTGTTTTGGAAGCTCTGCTAAAATCTGCACAATTCCAGTTGGCCATCCCTTCAGCCCTGTCCTGCACGAGTTATGGCTTTAAAAACGCGGATAACCCGTGTTATTTATTTACACCATTGCAGGACTGCGCTCCTCTGACCCTTTCCTAATGTTTCATGGCACATTTGAAAATAATGCGACTGTTTTAAACAGGATTTGTTTGGCATTTCCCCCCGCTTTGGCCGATTTAATCCAAATAACAAATATCCCTTTTTTGTTCTTACACGGCCAGAGAAAAACCGGGAATAGGCTTATTCAACGCTAAACACGTTCTTAATCGTTTGATTAGCAACCCTCTTCCATATGGACTGATTTGAATCAAGAACGTTCCAAAGTTATGACCAAATCAAAACACAATCAGACGAAATTTAGCTAAATGATCAGACCGGAATTGGAACAAACACGTTCCTGCTTTGTTTTTGTGATTTCACAGAGCATTTCTCATTCCATTATAAAACTATAAACTAGCACATATCGATTGATTACCTGGCATATTTTGCAAAACTTCTGCCTTTGGCTCCTTAGAAATCCAAGGCAATACATGCGGGAAATTCACAAACTGAGAAACTTTCCTTCATCCGTTTGCGCTTTGCGGACAGTGGCGCTGGACACACACACACACACACACACACACACACACACACACGGCTGTGTTATGTGGTCGTTGGCCATGCCCTCTGACTTCATATACAGGGTTAAGGGCTTCTCAATTTGCATAGTGAAAAATACCACACGCATTTGAAACATAAAGGATTTCCTCTCGTAAATAAAGCCAATGCGCGTAAGCAATAATTCACTATACAAACTTTGGTTTCATACATTTGTATAGATTCAAAATAAATAATCTAGACTTGGCAATTTAATCTAGAGCTAATGGCCAATGCGTGTTCGCTTCGGTGTCATAAGAACACACTGAATTATAGTTCATATTGATGGTTTGGCGCCGCATGAATATCACATCCTTCTGATTTTTTGCATAAACTGTGAAAGTGAAATTGTAGGACGCGTTTCGTGTTAAACTGAGCTCTCAAGTTTGTATAAAGAGACATCTCTGATGTTTGGAGGAGAATTCAGATTGTGAGCGCCACTTATCATAATGCGAAAGCTTGGATAGATTGATGCAAAAAAAAAGAAGAAGAAAAAGAAAAAAAAGCTGACGCCATGCACTTGGAAGCTCAAAATGATACAAATGTGCGTTCTGATGGCATTCTTTGTGTATCTTTTGCGCCGTGAGTATTTTCTTCAATTACTAGGATGTCAATGGCTCGTTTGGCTCGTTGCTCCGCCCCTCGTGTTTGTCGTAAAGCAGCGGTCTGACGGGAATAAGGCAGAAATAAGAGCGTCCAGGACTCGCCTCTTTCTCCAGCGCGCACATTCGGACCCCAGCGAGCGCGGTTAAGCACGGAGGACACTTGGCGTCTGCCGGTCGCGCGCAACTTCCACGGGCTTGTGGCAGCTTCAGCAAACTCGCTCGCGGGCTGAACCATGTCCTTGAGCCCCAAACATTCAACGCCTTTCTCAGTGAGCGATATTTTGAGCCCCATCGAGGAGACCTTCAAGAAGTTTGCAGCCATGGAGAGCAGCGCGAGCCTGGCGTCTCCTCTGTACAGACAGACTCAGGTGTCTCAGGCGAACCTGCAGCAGCACAGCATGGGCCACAACACCTACCACATGCCGCACTCTCAGTTCTCGCACGGCGCTATGGGAGGATACTGCAACGGGACTATCGGCGCCATGGGAGACCTGCCGTCCTACCAGGATAGCATGAGGAACGGCGCGACGGCCACGGCGTGGTACGGCTCGAACCCGGAGCCGAGATATCCGACAAGTGAGTCAGATCAAAAAAGAAGCACTCGTTCTGGATAGCCCACCTTATACAGATCCACAGCAAACACAAAGCGGTCGTGTATTTTATTTTGCCATTATTTTACTGTAAATATAAAAAGTTAATTGAAATGGAGGAGATCAACAGAAACTCAAAATATTATATTGTCTGAACCACGAATGATCTAAGTTGATTTAACAACAAAAATATTTTTTACTGTCAAAATGAATTGGTCTTGTATTTAATTCTTTAGATTATATAACATAAATAATGCATTGGTGGCCTACACATCAGAAACATGCATATGAAATAAATAAATAGTCCTAGATAGATAGATAGATAGATAGATAAAGATAGATAGATAGATAGATAGATAGATAGATAGATAGATAGATAGATAGATAGATAGATAGATAGATAGATAGATAGACTGTAAATATTATTTTTCGAAGTTGTAAATAAAAGAAAAAAATATGATTAGAGCACGTTTTACAAGAAAATAATATTTCAGTCTTTCTACTTCAAAATTTCTCCTTTAATTCTAGTCGTTTCTTTCTAATTATTTGTGAAATCTTGCAATTTATGAGTGAAAATAAGTAAATCGTACAGTTTTTTTCCCACTGTAAATAGAGATTTCTCTTTTCGTTTTTTTTCTCTCCAAATCTCTTTATTTAATTCGATTTCATTTATAATAGGCCGAGACATGTGGACGTTTACTTGCATCTTAAAACACAGTAAATAATTTTAATAAATGCGAGGCCTATATATGCTATAGAATATAAGGTTGCGCTTTATTTTAGTGTCGCAGTTACATGCATTTACAGCAATAACAGTAAATTATTAATACTTACATGCAACTAACTTAAACCAAACCACAATCCTAACCCATATATCACAGTAATCGCAGTGTAACACAAATATAATAAAGTGCAACCCTTTATTAGGTGTGCGTGTTACAGTGTGATTATCCATGTATGCACTGTGTAATGATAATTCATGTATTTGTTTAGGACTGGGGTTTGGTTTAGGGTTAGTTATGCATACATTTTATATGCATCACTACGGTAACACTGTAAAATAAAATGTTACCGAATTGATTTTTTAATTGTAGCCTATAGCTGCTTTTATAAGTCGACGGTAATATTAATTTGCTTGTTCTCTCAAGTCTCCAGGTTTATGGGTCCCTCCGCGGGCATGAACATGGGAACATTACCGGGCATGGATGCAAGCAAATCTATGGTGACTTTACACGCGGCGCCGCGGAGGAAACGGCGCGTGCTCTTCTCTCAAGCGCAGGTGTACGAGCTGGAGCGGCGCTTTAAGCAGCAGAAGTATCTGTCGGCACCGGAGAGGGAACATTTGGCCAGCATGATTCACCTGACCCCGACCCAGGTCAAGATCTGGTTCCAGAACCACAGGTATAAAATGAAGCGCCAGGCGAAGGATAAAGCGTCCCAGCAGCCGGACAGCGGAAACCTGTGCGCGCAACAGTCGCCGAGGCGCGTGGCCGTGCCCGTGCTCGTTAAGGACGGTAAGCCGTGTCAGAACGGCTCCAGCACGCCGACGACGGTCCATCAGCAGGTGCAGAGCGTAATGGGCAGCGAGACTTTGGCTTCAGCGGAGGATCTGGAGGAAATGTCGCCCAGTCCTCCTCTGATGAACGGCCTCTCTCAGACTGACGCGGCGCTCATCGAGTACACGAGCGGCATGGTGAGCTCCAACCTGCTGTACGGAAGAACGTGGTGACACCTCACCGGAGACACGGATCAATACGTCCATTTACACAAAGACCTTTTTTTTTTTTTATAATAATTTTTTAAACAGCACTCGTCTGATGCAGGACCCTCGTGTGAATTGTATGGATTGTAATTTTAAATCACGAGGATGAAGTGAGTGTGTGTGTGTGCGTGTGTGTGATGAATAGTTTAGTGATGCCATTAATCCGACATAATTTTTGTTGCTTTGTAAAATACAAGCTGTAGATGAAGAGATGTTGTGTGTAAATATCTAACACAGGACAAATAATGCTTTCTTCAAGTCTTTTGTAAGTTTAAAAGGAAAACAATAAATATGAGTGCTGCAAATATGAAAGAAACCACCTGAAGTGTAAAAGCTTTTTTTGTTCCTCAGTTTTATTTCAAATGCTAGTTTAGCTACAAAACTGATAACATTAGACCATTGAATCTCAATGCTCTAATATCATTGCGGAAATATGAGCTTAATTGAGGAGATTTAGATAAATACTAATTATTTTTAGTAGGCTACATCAACACGAATTCATTTTTTTTTTGCAATCAATCTCGCGACACCAAAATAATTTCTTAATGTAGCAAGATTGTTTTTATGTTAATTCATTAAATGCATTTATTAAAATTTTAAGAGACAATTATCACCCACATTATTATTATTAAAGCAGTTTTTAAACGGTTTTGCGTTACTCAAATATTATTTTTCTTCATTCAAAGGAAATAATTATAAATCTAATATCTTAAATTTAAACTGAAGCAGCTTATATTAAAATAGGCGCATATTTACTCGTTATTGTCATATTCCATTCGACTGTTTAAATTGAATTAATCAATGGTTTAACAATAAAATATTCTCAAAATCTCTAATCGCCAAGAGATAAGCTATGAATATTTAAAGATTCAAATACACTACAAAAATTGACTCTAGATCCCTAATTCATAGCTGTGGTGAGCGAAGTAGATCTAAATATAATCTAAAATATCTAAAATAAACCATTACAATTAAGAATCTAATAAATGCCTAATAACACTTGTGTTCTCATGTTTTATGGGGACTATGATTTTTATACTGTACAAACTGTATTATCGATCCCCAAACACCCATCACAGATAACTTTCTGCATTTTTACATTTTCAAAAAAACTGAATTTAATCTGATTTAAGCCATTTTTCCTCATAGGGACCGAAAAAAATGTCCCAACGAGGACATTGCCATCTTTGTGAGGACATTTTGTTCCAATAACGTAGGGTTTACCAGGACACACACAAACAAATCAAACACAGCAGTCTTGTCTCTTATGTGTATTTCATAAGTTTCACAGGCATATTCTTAAAAATCAGTACATAAGAACATTTTGTCAGTAAAACAAGAAAAACTTTACAAATCAACAGGCCAAAAAAAAAAGACAATGTTCGCTTGGAATAGAAAATAAGAAGCCGTTTTCTTTCATATAAGAGCGAGAGTTTAGCTCCAGTTGAAGCGTCCGCCCCTGCGGTTGTCCTGCTGCTGGTTCGGGGGTCTCCAGCCTCCTCCTCCTCCTCCTCCTCCTCCTCTCTGCTGGGTCTGCTGGTACGTAGCGCCCTGAGACTGCATGGACCGATCCCAACCCTGAGCTCCCTGCTGGAACCTGCGGAGAGCAAACAAATAAAACAAACTCAAATAAGTCTTCGGTAAGCTTCAGAAAAAAATACAACCTGATAGAGTAGTAAAACATAATCCAGGTATTAAGCTATTAATAAAGGCAAAGTAGCTTATAAATAAAAGGTACACTACTGCTAAAGTTTGGGGTCTATAAGACAGTGCGTGATGAAATTAATACTTTTATTCAGCAAGGATGCATGAAATTGACTAAAAGTGACAGTAAAGATAAGATAAATAAATGCTGTCATTATGAACTTTCTCAAAGTATCCAGAAAAAATAAAACGCAATCAGTGTTTTCACAGAAATATGAAGCAGAATAACTGTTTTCGACATTGATAATCAAATGTTTCTTGAGCAGCAAATCTTCATATTAGAATGATTTCTGAAGGGTCATGTGACACTGAAGACTGGAGTAATGCTGAAAATTCAGCTTTGATCACAGAAATAAATTACATTTGACAATATATTAGTATAGAAAAACAGCTATTTTAAACTGTAATAATATTTCACAATTTTACTGTATTTATGATCAATTAAATGCAGCCTTGGTGAGCAGAAGAGTCTTCGAATTCTGAAAGGTAGTGTACTAATTTTACCGTTAATGGTCATAAGTGTATGCTTTTATAACATGTTCTTATTGTTATGCGATATAAAAATTATACAAATATTATAGTAGTAGTGGTGGTGAGTTTATTTCCATATCAGCATCCAACGGCTATTACATGGCAGACACATATTAAACATTTAACAACATAATACCATAAATACAATATAATGAAGAAACATTTGATACAATTCAAGAGACAAAATTAAATGCATGTACAATTAAAATTAATAAAATTCTATAAAAGATTCTTTAAATGTACTTGTGCTATCTGGATCCATAAATAAGTCATTAATTTGTCCTGATAAAAAGCGCCGTCTCATAACATGTAAAAAATGGGCAGTCAAAAAGTATGTTTTATAGACTAGTTGGTACTACAGTATTGACGTTTTGGTTAAATATAATAAACTATAGATATTCCCACGATTTTCTTAAGGCTTGGATAATCAATTTTAACATCCACTCATATTTTAGCTTTCTCCTAGACCTCATTTTTCATTGGATCATTCAAAACACTACCAAAAAAAAAAAAAAAAAGCTCAAACCCAAGCAGGTCAAACGCAAAGTCCAGTTCGTTCTTTGATTTCCACTTCGCTCATCTGCATCAAAACTTAAGTCTCCCGAACGCTACGAATAAAACGGCCGTAACCAGCGCTCGACCACAAAACGGCTCACCAACCCATGCCTCCCAAACATCTATCGGTCTCTAAAGACGAGATCTGGACAGACCGGCATCCCTCATTACTGACGCAGGTCACAATCTTCCTGAGGAATCCATAATCCCTCCTCCAGGTTCCTTGTGCGTTTCATTCGGCTCCATCCTGAGCGGTTAAAGAAACTCTGCTCTAATAACTACTGACCTAAGGTGACACAGGGCCACAATGGGCTGCCGGGTCTAAAAAGTTGAACCAAAAGAAGCTGATTAGTCCCTGAAGTGGTCTGGAGCCAGAATCAATGGCGGCTCTGTGCGGCCCCTGCGCACAAGAGACAGTGAACTGCAACCGCATTAGTGCTGCCTCATTAAGCCCCGCAAACCTCTTTACCAGAACATTTGTTTAGCGCGCAGAGAAACTAATTCCAGTCCGGCCCCCCCAGGAAGAACATCAATAACTCGTATCCTACACAGGAAGACGGCTAACAGCGGGAGGGAAAAGGTAACTGGAGTCTATTTGGTGGTTTCGGATTCTTGTATGCATGAAGAGATGTAAAAACACAGACTGTCTCGTCACAGGTGCATTGTGGGAGCACCTTACATCTAGGGAGACCTCTTACCTGGTGTACGGTGCGGCGCTCGCTGGAGGCTGTCTGGAATCTGTGACGAAAAAAGGAGATTAGATTAGTGAGTGGCGTTTAGTAAAGCAGATCCAGTCCAGAACACGAGGTCATGTACACCTGTGATCCAGACATGAAGCATTCCTCGAATCACACGACTTCAGGGGTGATTTTAGTTTTTCAAATGGTCAAACGAAACAGGATATTTCAGACACAACCTATAGGAATCACTAGAATACCTTAGAAACTGCATTAGCACCTTAGAAACACCCTGGCAACAACATGGAACACCCAAACAACCAAAATAATACCCCAGTAACTGCATAGCAATGCTAAAAACCATTACCATTGTTCCCATTAGTTAATGTTGATGCATTAACAAGCAAAACAGGTGTTCAGTATTATTTATTGGTCTCAGTTAACATTACATTAACAATACAACTGCTCATTGTTAGTTCACATTTGCATGGACCCATTAAATATTAACAAATGGAACATTATTGTATTGTTTTAGGAACACCCTGGCAACCCACCTAGAACACCATAGCAAGCGACCAATAAAATACCTCAGCAAAAGCATAACACCTTAGCAACACCCTAGCAACCTCTAAAATACCATAACTACCACACAGCAGCACTAAGAAACACTGGAATACCTTTGCAACCACATGGCAATGCTAAAACATTTACTGAAAACAGTAATACAACATTTATTCATCATAGTTAATGTAAACAATACAACCGTTCATGTTTGCGTGCTGTGGAGTGGACCCATTAAAAAAACCCAACAACAAATGGAACATTACTGCTAAGTTTTAGGAACAACCTGACAACCACAGCAAGCAACCAATAGAATACCTCAGCAAATGCATAACAAAACACCTTAGCAACACCCTAGCGACCACTATAAAAGTGTTAAATGGGATAAGCATTCACCAACAACCACTGAAACACCGTAGTAACACCCAAGCAACCGTTAAAATACCATAGCTACCACACACACCAGCACTAACAACCACTGAAACACCGTAGTAACGCCCAAGCAACCGCCAAAATACCATAGCTGCCACACACACACCAGCACTAACAACCACTGAAACACCGTAGTAACGCCCAAGCAACCGCCAAAATACCATAGCTGCCACACACACACCAGCACTAACAACCACTGAAACACCGTAGTAACGCTCAAGCAACCCCTAAAATACCATAGCTACCACACACACCAGCACTAACAACCACTGAAACACCATAGTAACCCCCAAGCAACCCCTAAAATACCATAGCTACCACACACCAGCACTAACAACCACTGAAACACCATAGTAACCCCCAAGCAACCCCTAAAATACCATAGCTACCACACACACCAGCACTAACAACCACTGAAACACCATAGTAACCCCCAAGCAACCGCTAAAATACCATAGCTACCACACACCAGCACTAACAACCACTGAAACACCATAGTAACCCCCAAGCAACCCCTAAAATACCATAGCTGCCACACACACACCAGCACTAACAACCACTGAAACACCGTAGTAACGCTCAAGCAACCCCTAAAATACCATAGCTACCACACACACCAGCACTAACAACCACTGAAACACCATAGTAACCCCCAAGCAACCCCTAAAATACCATAGCTACCACACACCAGCACTAACAACCACTGAAACACCATAGTAACCCCCAAGCAACCCCTAAAATACCATAGCTACCACACACCAGCACTAACAACCACTGAAACACAGTAGTAACGCCCAAGCAACCCCTAAAATACCATAGCTACCACACACACCAGCACTAACAACCACTGAAACACCATAGTAACACCCAAGCAACCGCTAAAATACCATAGCTACCACACACCAGCACTAACAACCACTGAAACACCGTAGTAATGCCCAAGCAACCCCTAAAATACCATAGCTTCCACACACCAGCACTAACAACCACTGAACCACTGTAGTAACGCCCAAACAACCGCTAAAATACCATAGCTACCACACACCAGCACTAACAACCACTGAAACACCGTAGTAACCCCTAAACAACCGCTAAAATACCATAGCTACCACACACCAGCACTAACAACCACTGAAACACCATAGTAACCCCCAAACAACCGCTAAAATACCATAGCTACCACACACCAGCACTAACAACCACTGAAACGCTGTAGTTAAACCCAAGCAACCCCTAAAATACCATAGCTACCACACACACCAGCACTATCAACCACTGAAACACCATAGTAACCCCCAAGCAACCGCTAAAATACCATAGCTACCACACACTAGCACTAACAACCACTGAAACACCGTAGTAACGCCCAAGCAACCCCTAAAATACCATAGCTACCACACACCAGCACTAACAACCACTGAAACACCATAGTAAGCCCCAAACAACCGCTAAAATACCATAGCTACCACACACCAGCACTAACAACCACTGAAACGCTGTAGTTAAACCCAAGCAACCCCTAAAATACCATAGCTACCACACACACACACCAGCACTAACAACCACTGAAACACCGTAGTAACGCCCAAGCAACCCCTAAAATACCATAGCTACCACACACCAGCACTAACAACCACTGAAACACCGTAGTAACGCCCAAGCAACCCCTAAAATACCATAGCTACCACACACCAGCACTAACAACCACTGAAACACCATAGTAACCCCCAAACAACCCCTAAAATACCATAGCTACCACACACCAGCACTAACAACCACTGAAACACCATAGTAACCCCCAAACAACCCCTAAAATACCATAGCTACCACACACCAGCACTAACAACCACTGAAACGCTGTAGTTAAACCCAAGCAACCCCTAAAATACCATAGCTACCACACACACCAGCACTAACAACCACTGAAACACCATAGTAACCCCCAAACAACCGCTAAAATACCATAGCTACCACACACCAGCACTAACAACCACTGAAACGCTGTAGTTAAACCCAAGCAACCCCTAAAATACCGTAGCAACCACATAGCAATGCTAACAAGGTAATACAGCATTTATTCATCTTAGTAATACAACTGTTCATTGTTAGCTCATGTTTGTGAACCCATTAAATATTAACAAATGCAACCTTATTGTAAAGTTTTGAACACCCTGGCAACCACCTAGAACACCATAGCAAGCACTATAAAACTGTGATTAATGAAATAAGCATTCACAAACAACCACTGAAACACCTTAGTAACACCCTAGCAACCACTAGAAAACCTTAGCCACAGAAGCGCACAGAACAGAAGCACTGGGATAAAGTTTATAGTAAACGATCAAAATAGAGCAAATCACTTTTTGAAAGTAAAGGCCAATTTATACTCCTGCGTCTGACCTACGCCGTATCCTCTACGGCGCAAGTTACGCGTTGGTTTTCATTTATACTTCTGCGTTGTTGTCTGCGTCAATGTGCAACTCCACATGCAGACCGCTAGGAGGCAGTGTCCATGTGCATGTTGATGGTAACCCACAGTATCAAGGCAAAAGCCGAAGAAGAAGCAGCTTGTTTAGTGTTTACATTGTCGGAGATCAGCAGCCGTCATTGCGTCAGATAGTGGCTTTTCTTGCAGCTTGAGTTGTTGTATGTAATATAAATTAAGCATCTCTAGTTGATTAGTAGAGTTACATAAGAGGCGATCTGGCGCTGGAATGTGTTTTTGAAATCACGCAGAGTGCTCGAGGCGCTGTTTTCAGTATCGGTGGCTCGTGGACGAGCGCTTCAATCGATTGCTGTTGCGGAGACTATTCAAATCACAAAACGAAATGCACCCTAATGTGTCCCTGTTCTTGATATACAATCACTGATTAACATCTTTGATTTTAATGAGAAAATAAATAAACTATACACAGCGGATCTATGTTTTTATTCACTAAACAATCTCTGCACATTAAAAACCTCTGCACTACAAAATAGTGTGTTATATAGCAGATATAAGGATTAAACTATCATCCCATTTCTGGACACTCCTATCGCAGATTTTTTTTATTTATTTATTGACCTGAGGGAGGGGTTCTGGCAGACCAATCACAGCGCTTGCGGTCCGCGTAGAATTGATGCGTTGTTACATTTTTGGAGAGGTGCACATCAGGGTACGGCGTAGGGTACGCGCGCATCACAGCCTACGGCGTAGCTACGGCATACACTCGATGCAGAAGTATAAATTGGCCTTAACTTGGCACTTATCGATTACAACATTAGTGACTGTTGTCATCAACTAATTCAAGAGATCTGTTCAAAAACGCAGAATCATTCAGTAATGAATCAAGTGAAGCATTTCAGTGAGTCATTGAATCATCCATTCAAACCAATTAAAAAAAAAAAAAAAAAAAAAAAATATATTTATATATTTGTCAGAACCTGTAGTAAATTACATGGTATTTTGTGTAGTTTTCGGTTCAGAATTGCAATCTCTTTGAAGAAAAAAAAAGAAAGGTCAGTCATGATTCATCCAGTCAATTTATCCAGAATCTTGCAGCTCCAAGTTTCAATTCATCTAAAACTACAAAGATTGTCTGAAGAGATGCCACAATTCAGCAAACAAGATGTTTCAAAAGCTACATAAAGCACTTTTGAGTGGGATGTTTTTATTAATGTCAGTGGATGTGAAATTTGATTTCAAGCTGTATTTTCAGGTAGGAAAACAAACCAAAACCACCACAAACCAAGCTACGGTCAACAAATAAATAAATGAAATAGAATTCATTAACCTAATTTGTATCAGCTTCTAACTTCAGGGAAACTGTTTCAGAGATGAAGTGAATTGTGTTCAGTAATATGGACAAGATTTAGTGTTGGGGGGGTAGGGGACGTCAAAAGTGGCACATTTGCATTTCTTCCCGTGCTAAATGAAATAAGCATTCATCAGCCGGCGCTGAGGCGAGCTCAAGTGCTCTAGTTCCAGCGCTGCAGGTCCTTCACAAAGACAGACTTTAAAAAAAGTAGCAAGCAGCTTCTTTCCTGATCCGCCGTTGCCAAGGCGATCACCAGCTGCGGGGCTCCGAGCTGTTTGTTTTATAGGGGTAGGAGCAGAGATGTGTGTGTGCGTGCGTGTGTGTGTGTGTGTGTGAGAGAGTGTGTGAGTGTGTGTGTGTGTGAGTGAGAGAGAGAGAGGGACAAAGACAAGAACTTCAGTCCAAAAGAAAAAGCTGTCATTTACAAATGTAGGCTTGAAGGTGGAGCAAAGACACAAAAAAAAAAATGTAATTCCCTGTTTGGAAGCCAACGGGATTTTACGGCTTTAAAAATAATGACCTAGGTGTCGATGCAAAGAGACTTATAAAATAATAATAAAAACAACTGCAATTATAGTAATGCTATAGTCCACAGGAGGCTGTAAAGGGTCACGATACCCTAAAGCAATTTTTTTTTTAGATGAACAGGATGCACATCAATGAAAACAACAAAATCATTCATTCACTATAGGGACTTTCACACATGAAAGAGTTACACAGCTCAATCTATCAATTACTCCTGGGTATTCCTAACCTGACGTTTCACTGTACATTCCTAAAGCATGGGTTCATGTTCTTATTTGCATATTTGTGGTGTCACTGATTGGATGAATGCAGCATGTGACTGGTTTACATAAAAGATCTAAAATATTTAATATGTGGGCTATACTTTTGAGTTTATACTGAATGGACTTTATTCCCTCTCAAACGTTAAATTTACTGTTAATATACAATGCACAGTCTTTCTGTGATTGTCCCAAGCACGCAAATATGAGTACGTGATTGGTTGTCCGCTGCCAAGCGCCTAGTTGTAAGTTGTAACACTCAAACACTGCATCTTTCACACTGTACAATTTGGCACCGCAATGAGGGGTTAACAGTGTAAAATCGGTGCCAACTAGTGGTGCAACAGATCACAACTCACGGTTCGGATCATTTACGGTTTGAGTCACGGATCAGACCATTTTTCAGATCAGCCAAAAAAAAAAAAATGTAAATTTGCTTTTCATTTATTACTTAAAAATCACTTAAAGTTCGCAAAACAATTGCGATTTGAGCACGTGATTTCTAAACCGCGTATGCGATTTTATTTATTTATTTATATTTGAATTCAGAATACTACAACGTTCTTGTGCGCATGTTTAAGATGTTAACCAATCAGAGCTCACTCGCTGTGTCTGCTCGGACCGACCGAGCAGACACAGCGTAACAAATATGGTGGTGAGTGAATTAGGCTAAATAATGAAATTAGCGCGCTAAACATATATATAATAGTCACCAGCACGCTCCAAAAGGGTGATGAGATTTGCCCGAGCCATCCCTATCATGCTCATATATATATATATATATATATATATAAAAAATAAAAAATAAGTTAAGTAAAGTTGGTTTGACTTATTGAAGTAGAAAGTAAGCAATAGTCTCACGCAGACACATGCAGTGCAGGTTTCTTTACAGAAAGAACTGAGAGGTTTTACTACCTTCACAAGCGATGGCTGAGGGAATACGGTTTATATGAATTAAAGTAGGACTGAATTCTATTAATGCATCTCTGAAGGGAAATGACTACTGTACAAAAACTACACCCTTGAATAATTAGCTTTTATATTGCCACAGCAAACTTTAGAAAACTATCTGGAAATATTAATTTCATATTCAGTTTTTTTTACCACCCACTTGCATAATGAATAATTCATTTAAGATTTATCACATTTCACAATGAATATAATTCCAAAGCAACATATTTAAATTATATTCAGAACTTAAATGCTGTCAAAATCTGTCAACCAATTTTAGAATCAATGCACTGTATTTATTTGTTTTTATGAAACAAATATTACTAGAGAATAAAAACACATTTACGACACCACGACCCACAGATTTGTGGTCCAGCAGAACGATGGAGCTGCATATAAATGTAACGGTTTTGAAGTTTATTGATTGTTATGACTGGAATTTAGGTTAGTTAACCTTAATTTATTTTATGTTGTCTATTTTAAAGACTTTATTACAGTTTTGTTTATCAAGCTGTTAATACTATGTTATTTCATTGTGAAATGTTATGCACTTCTTGTGCACTGGCATGTTTGAAAAAGCAAAAACAATTGGCAAAAAAAAAAAACCCCCGAAAAAAAACGAAATGATTATTCTGTCCATATTGCACAGCCCTACCGGTCACGAGTCGAAACTGCAGGCTTTGAGTGAAACTGCATCAAATGGCAATCGGCGTGTAAGTGCATATAAAGTAAACAACACAGAGTGAATCGAACAGTTATCCTGGGATAATTCCATTATGTAGTATGCTGTGTGTGTTTGTGTGTGTGTCTCTCTAGCTCCGTCCATTGCATGCCTCGCCGAGCTCGGCTGTTTTCAGAAAGCTTATCTGACTTTTTTTTAAATATGATAAAACTAAAGATTCTTCTGAGGTATGAAGGATGCAATACTACTCTACAGGTACTCAAGATTAACATGAGAAACTGTTATGTACCCTTTAAAGCCAAGAGAACATTAAGTAATAAAATAAGAACAAACAAATTACAAGCATAGATGAATACTACATAACAGTCTCAGTCTAACAGTAGTATACAGGTACAGAAATGTAATTGAGCTATTTTGTTCTTTCGGTTTAAAAAGTTTAAGTAGATGCGTTAATAGAGGTGATTGACTCAATCCAATTACTCTGCCGTATGCATGAGATCACATTGCAGCGGAGAATTCAAATTTCACAAAAACGCTGTTCATTCACCTCTGCCTGTTCAACTTTGCATTCGGACACGTGTCGTTTCCTCAGTACAGTAGCACAAAAGTGTTGTTTGCATTTCCCCCACGATGTGGTCAAAGCTGGAGTTTGACTACTACAAGTTTACAACTAAAGAGTTTGGATCACTGTTCATATCCGGACTGGAGCAAAAGTTTCTCAAGTTATGAACATTTCATATACTCTATTGCTCCTAACAGCAACCAGCACCGTGTACATATTTCATCAGGTCTTCATCAAATGGAATGTGTGGAAATAAGGACACTGTCTTGTGTGTATCAGGAAAAACTCATGTCATCACTGCGTTCATGATCGGACATACCTCTGTTTCAATGACAAGAATGGACAAAATATGTAACTCTGAACTGAGATTAAGCATCAGTTTAACAAAGAATAAAGGCAGAGATTTTAGTGATAATAAAGGTCAAATATTAGACATTTTCTTCCTCGTTTTTCATATAGACCCATAGCTCAAAGAGCAGATTTGTTGAGATTTCTAAGAATTAAGAATAAAGATAAATGTATTTGATTTGTTCATGATAGTTGTTAGCAGTCTCTAATGAGGTATGTTGTCATAGGGTTTTAAAATAAAAAATGCATTATTAGGTGCCCCCAACTCTTGGTCCCCTCCCCATATTTTAAGATCCAATTGACTAGGATGAGCGTGTTGTAAATCTGTGGTTGTCTCCCCTCTTTTCACCCTGTACACCTTCTCCACAGCCTCACAATCTCTGACATGTAGAGATTGGTGTGCACATGATTTAATTGACTGTAAATCTCAATTAGATTATAAATGCTCGGTATATCCATTATTAAATAATGATATTAGTCTATTACCATAATGTTTTGTGTCTATACTTTTGCATACATTTCAGCTGCAATGTCTTGCCCCATTGACATCTATTGTATATGCCTTACTACAAAAAGTAGGACGAGACCAATTTTTCTGTGGTCATCAACAGCATGCAACAGATGCTGTCAGATGTCCTAGACATTTAATTTGGCAGCCAATAAACACCTCCAAAAATGCAGTGTGAGATCTAATGACCAGAGAGAGAGACAGAGACAGAGACACAGAGAGAGAGAGAGAGAGAGAGAGGCCGGACCACCCACTTACACCTCCATTATCAAGCACTAATTCATCCCAGCTCATCTCACAACCAGTCAAACGAAAGACGAAATTACAGCCAATTCATCCTGCTCTCAATAAACACCGACTGCAGTACACACACTGAACGTTGGGAAGTTAAAGCCAGTTGACACAAAGCCCAAATAGGATTACGCATTAAAAACACAACAGTAAACGGTGTTCTCATTAACTTAACACAGGGATTACATCGTCCCAGAGCGCAGACGTACACACACAGATGGACCCTGATCTCTGTAATGAGCTCGTAATGAACCTCTACAATACAGCTTATCAATATCCATAGAATGAAGTCTGCAGGACTGTAATACACTAGTTGGTCCTTTAGCACCAGCTGTTTTGATTAGGGTTAACAAAAGCCTTCCGCGTTTCTCGGGAACTCCACATTGAGCCGACACAGCAGGAGGGAGAGGGAGAATGACAGCGAGCTGGGAAATGTTAACGAGGATTTGGTCTCTGGCACACAGACACACTCCACTAGAGAAACAAAGCTCCAGTAGAGCAGCATGGGAAAACTGTCATGAGGTTATCAATGCAACCACCTGACTGGTAAAACTTAAATTGAAGAAAAGCCTCATTTTTAGGTGGAAACCAAAAGGTGATATTTGGGGAAATGCACATGCTGCTCTATTCAATAAAAATGGAGACCGTTTTAGCTACAAGGACAAAAAAAGCACCACATAAGCTGCATAATACAGGACTCATGGACAACATACTGAAGTTGTACAATATTTTGGTAAGTAACAATTAAGGTTGGGAAAACTAGATTCCACATTTAGATTTTTTTTACCACAGTATGTCAATGGAGTTTCTTTGTGCATAGCACAATTTGTTTCGATTTCTTCTCGAGATGCTGTGTGAGCATCAACAGTGCAAACGTTTTACCGTCTATACATTATATATGATCCACTTATGGTTATTACATTAAATGTAATAAAATCATAGTCATTCTTCCGTTTTGGTGATTCCCTAGTTATTTTTGTGTTATTGACGTTTTAATCAGGCTAAGTAAAATATTCTTTCACTTGCCCCTTCAAAAAAATCCACTTGTCCCAAACAAGCGTTAATGTCGAGCCCTGAAAGCAATCTTTTAGGATACTCAACATTTGTCTCAGACAGCCAAATCGTGCCCAAAATCGTACAGCGTGAACCCGGCTTTATTCATAGAAACATGAATGGCATACAGGACGGTTATTGTGCTGTACGTTTAACTGGAGGGTTTTGCATCAGGGCCAGAGCGCACAGGCCACTGAAGAGCAGCAGTGATCAGCAAACCCCCCAAACCTCTATTTGCATCAAGTGGCAGCAGGGCGGCTTCCATTCGCCCACAGATGCGATTATTCATCAGCTTGCAAATTGGCACATCAAAGTGGCGGCGGAGGAGAGCAGCACAGGAGCTGCTCACGAGCACAGGTCACTGTACACATCAAGAGCGACTCCTGTCCCTTGGTGTCACCAAACTACTGTATTAAACGCTGCTCACACACAAAGGCTTGTCTCTGGACTGCTGGAATAAAAGTGGAGTTAAAGGAGAACTCCGGTGAAGTTTTTAAGTTAATCTTGATCGTTATACCTTTGCGAGTACTGCCTATAGAAAAAAAAAAAAGAACCGGATTGGTGCTTGCAACACGGGGCTGTTACAGTTAATGCCCAGAGCTCCCACTCAGCGGCAGCTTGGGGGCATATACATAAAGAGTGTCTTTGTGCCTCTTAACAGACACAAAATGCAATTAAAATGTCTGTCCAAAATGAACAGGGCCCTTACATGACAACGAGATGCGTTTAGCAACTTAGCCATTGTTTAAACTCACCGAAATAGTGTTTTAGATGGCAAGCTGTAGTCTCGCACTTGCCATCTCGTTGTCATGTAATGGCCCTGTTCATGTTGGACAGACATTTTAATTGCATTTTGTGTCTGTTAAGAGGCACAAAGACACTCTTTATGTATATGCCCCCATAGCTGCCGTGTTCGCTGAGTGGGAGCTCTGGGCATTAACTGTAACAGCCCCGTGTTGCAAGCACCAATCCGGTTCTTTTTTTTTTTTTCTATAGACAGTACTCACAAAGGTATAACGATCAAGATTAACTTAAATTCACCGGAGTTCTCCTTTAATAGAAGCCTTATAGTATGAGGAATTGCGTATAAGTAGTTAAATTCGACTAATTAATGATCGTGGTTGTGTGTGAAAAACAAAAACGTATGCAAAAGAGGGAACTGTATGCTCATGCTGCCCTGATGATCCAAAAAATTATCAAGATTAGTGGTATACCAGCTATTATTTGGTAAACATTTTGCAATTATAGGCATCAGTTTTTGGAAATGTTTTCATTTGTGTTCGTTAAAATCATGATTTTACCGTAGGAAAGTTTAAACTTACACTGGTTTTGAGGGTAATTGCCTCTCTGGGGTGGACGGTAGTTTCCTTGTTGATAGCTTCTGGGGGGCGGGGCACTGCTGTAATGACCGCCCCTATGCTGACCGCCATGAGGCTGGCCGTGGCCAAAATGACCCCCCCCTTGATTTACGCCCACATGGTGACTGAAAGAGAGGGAGACGAAAAAAAAATTAGTTGGTAGTTTTTATATGTTGATGATCAGGGTTGAGACTCTGGAGGTTACTGTAAGGATTTCAAAGTGTAATATAATTTAATAAAAACATTATTTCTAAATGCATTTCTTTGGTCTATGGTTAGGTGTCCCCAAGTTGGCCGAGGGGGTCTTTGGGTTAGTGTTATTGTTAAGTAACGAAAACCATTTTTAATACTTCGTTTTAAAGGAATAGTTCACCCAAAAATGAAAAATATCCCACAATTTACTCACCGTCAAGCAACCCTAGATGTATATGATTCTTCTTTCATCCGAACACAATCTGAGTTATATTACAAAACATCCTGGCTCTTCCCAGCTTTGTAAAAGCTTTGAATAGTGCCCGAGTTTTTGATTCTCCAAAAAGCACATCCATCCATCATAAAAGTAATGCCAGGTTCAGACTACATTATATTTTTGTCTGTTACGATAGAGTTGGTGTCAGATTACACAATTTTGACTGCTAAATACATGTTGGATTCTGAGAAATTATTGTTTGCCATCTTTCATGACGTGTGATCAGAATCGGAACTATCGACTGACAGGTGTCAAAAAAAAAAAAAAAAAAAGGTGTTTGAGCATAAACAATGGCTACTGAAGCGGCGTCAAATCTTTCCTCCATTGCACCAATCCTATAGTCTCTCTTTAGTTTCGACATGTTTGAAAGCAGTGTACGGAAGAGCTTGTGTGCTCCTATTGGTAAATGTCACAGATGTAAATCTAAAATAGCCAACTCGACTCTTTTCAGAAGGCATTTAACCCACTGGAGTCATATGGATTACTTTTATGATGGATGGATGCACCTTTTGTTGCTTCAAAAACTCTGAAAAGCTGGAAAGAGCCAGGATATTCTGAATATAACTCTGAATAAAGAAAAAAGTCATTTACATCAAGGAGGGTGAATAAATTGTGATAATTTTCATTTGCGTGTGAACCATTCCTTTAAATGAAATAAAGGTGAAAATTTAACAATTTTCTATATACAATTTATATACATTTTTATTTATACTTTTACATATATGAAAAACTAAAATTAGAAATGTTGCCTTGGCAAATCAGTACTAAAATGACTAAAACCGAAATGAATAAAAGCTCAAATGAAATATTTAAAAACAACAAATACTAATAATAAAAAAATGACAAAAGCACAAAACTTTGGGTATTTAAATATCCCTTAAATGCCAAAAATTTTGAAAAAGAAAAAAAGCATTGAAAATTACAGGGTTTAAAGTGTAAAAAAACCCCACAAAAAACCTTCACAGAACTATTTGAAGTCCAAGAACACCTGTTTGCACCGTCCAATCAAACCCCAAAACAGCTTTCATTAAGAAATTAAGTCTTTGGTGGGCTTTCATCTGCATACATCTCTCCTAAACACCATCCATTATTCATCTCTCCTCATTGAAGCCTGAATTCGCCAGATGTTTAATTAGGCCGTTTTGTATACAATTTTGCACTAATTAGGTTTCTTTTTACACAATACCACTTAAAAAAAGACACACAATGCAAGAATTCAACCAAATAAACTGATGGATTCTGTGAGATTACTTACTTGAGCTTTCTGAAACCCGATTGGTCCAAATGGGCTTGTTGGCGGTTTGGGTTAAATCCCAGTTGAGGTCTCCATGAGCCGCGGTTACTCCTTTCCCAGTCACCTGGTTTCAGAACCTTGTTAGGGATCCTGGAGCGAGAAAATGTAATACATAAATATAAAATATTCAAGCATCATTGAAAAGCCCATTCAATATATTCAAACTACCGTTTATAATATACAATAGGCCTTGATATCTACACATTTTAATTGAAGAGTGCAGCACTTACTTTGCCCCTGATAGGATAACGGCCTTGAACACAAAATCATCATCATACTGCGGATCCTGGAATTTGATTCTGCCAACCAGAAACAATCACTATTTAAATACAAAGATCTCATTCCAGAGCCATTCAGATGCACTGCATCAGTCCAGAGTTTAGAGCAGCTTCATTTAGTTTGTTGAACGTCTCTGGGTTTCATGCATTGCCTGACCTCTAGAGGAACCGGTAAATATCAGCAGGACAAGGCCAATGTTTCAATGCCTGACACTACAAATGTACAACCGTGCTTCTTTGAGGTGGTCATGTCTGTCTCTGGAAGGACACAAATATGAGTCCTTGAGTAGCTAACAGGGCTTAAAAGAATTAGACTGACACACAAACTAATAAACCAAATGATCAGAGCAACTCAAGGATGCAAACGATTAGCAATAGATCAATACTGATCAGGCTATGAATCAGACGTTATTTGATGCGCATTGGTGGATAATTGGTTGATGCATAAAACAAACTCTTACGCAATAGCGCAGCTGCTGCGGATGTCTCTCAGTGTTGGGATGGGGGACTCCACTGGTCTGAGGAAAACAAATAGGACGTGTCACAAGGTTTGTAAAGCTTTAGTCTCAAGTGCCTCAACAGGCATTGCCCATGTAATGAAAAAACATCAAGCAACAAAAGATAAATGTGTAGTCTCCTTACTTATCTGGTAGAATAGGGTCTTCATCTAGATTTAATGTACCTTGGATTCCATGGCAAAATTCTGCAGGGATCTCAGTGGCCTTGAAGAGAGAGGATTGGAAACTTAAGATTTTGGTCAAGATTGATTCCTTTTGCAGGGTTTCTGCAGGGTTTAGTCAGTCAAATTTGAGACTTTTTAAGACCTTTTTATGACCATTATGATTTAAATTTATGACCTAAACGAATTACGAAAAATAACTTCCTTTCAAAAAAGTCTTTTTTTTTATTGACTTTCTTTAAAAGTAACAAGTTTCATTATTTAAAGGTTCCATTTTCTTAAGAGTAACAAACTGAAGGCTCCCTTTTCCTAAGTATCAATAACAGGAACAACACTAAACAATTATCATAATATATCTGTCAATATCGATAATTATCACGATAAATGTCAAATCTTTATTTCTTTCAAGTTTAAAGGCAGATTTTTGTTCGTAACTGAAAGTTGTAGAAACCAGAGCATTAATTGTGGTTTTAAACTACTCTTTATTGTCAGAACATTTCACAAATCTGAGGTAAAACATTCAAACATTTGTCCGTAACAAAATAAATACCTTTATTGGAAAATGAATTTCTTATTTTCTGCATGTGCTAATGGAGGATATTGTTTCAAGTCTTGAAACAGGTTTGTGTTGCCTGACTTTGATGGCACGTATCTTCATGAAATGTATGAAAAACAGTAGTATCCTAAATACATTAAATACTTTAATTATATTCCATTAGTCCTTTAATACATTGTCTACATTAATAATAAAATACGATTCAATTCAATATGTATATCCCACATTTCACGGTGGAGTTAATATTACTAGGCTAACGTTACAGTAAATCCATGGTAAATGATGGGGATTTGTTGATGGAAACGCTTCTAACTGTATTGTTGCGCACAGCGTTTCTCCTGTTTGTCAGCGCTGTTTCATCTGCCTTTAAACTGGTTTAAATCACTGAGACATTTGTGTTCTTCGCTGAATTAAAGCGATTCTCACTGGATCTTGTGACCGAGACCGATCAGAGTAAACGCACTGCGCTGCCGTTTGGACTTTGAGCCGAGCGGATAAATGGTCCATGTGGCGCACGGTTCAAATGAGTTTTGTTCCGGTATCGTTTAATGCCCAGCCATAATTTCAGTAAAACTAAGCAGTGACTCAATGACATATACAGTAATAAGCTGAGGAGACTCTTGTGAGTTTGCGCGGGTTTCTGTGAAAGTCCATTCCGACAAGTCTGTTTGCTGCACTGCCGCATGCACCTGGAACGCTGTGATACCACCCAGACTCCTCAGACAGAACTACAACAGGCCAAACGAATGAATGCCACCGCCAGCGCATTTTCAGGGGGAAAAGGCGATGGTGGAACCAATGAATGAATGAGCATATCAATTTAAGACGTGACTAAATGTAATTTATGACCATGTATGGAAAATCCGGATGTTTTTATGACTTTTTATGGCCTAAAATTTGTATTATTTAATTTAAGACTATTTATTACTTTTTATGACTCCGCAGAAACCCTGTTTTGATATAGGGATGTTCAATAATTTCACTTTTTTAAAATTTCTTTAAAAAGTGTATTTCCTTGAACTTCAAATGAAATTTAACTGAAAAAAAAAAAAAAAAAAGCAAATAAAACTTTAAATAAACTAATATAAATCAGACATTTAATATATTATGGTAATACTTTACAATAAAGGTTCTAATTGTTAACATTAGTTAACACAAACCGACAAGACTTTTGATTGATTGTCAGTACATTTCATGGATCTAAGCAAACATGAACTAACAGTGAGTAGTTGCATTTTTATTAACCAACATTAACAAAGATTTAAGATTAGTTAGTTCACCAAAATAATTAAAATGATCCAATAATTTACTCGCCCTCAAGCCATATTGGGTGTATGAGACGCTCTTTCAGCCAAACACAATCTGATATATAATAAAATATCCTGGCTCTTCCAAGCTTTATAAATGGCAGTGGAAGTTACCTTAGATTTTTGAAACCCCAAAAAAACAGCACAACCATCCATCATAAAAGTGTGAGTGGGGGGTCATAAAGGGCTTCTGAAGCAAAGCGTTTTTGTAAGAAAAATATCCATATTTATCACTTTATATACTATAAATCACTGGCTTCCGGTAACGGCCATACGCGAGTTGAGTTCCAGCAGAAGAGTGACCTCTGACCCGACGCAAGTAGGATGTAGGAGTAGCGCGAGTTTAGGTGAATCAAACAAATAGGGCTGGGCAACAAACTCAAGCTCCTCCCACATTTCTCTTTAAAAATTCTCGTTTTAGACTTCTAATTCGTGACCGGCGTTTTGCTCCGCTCTAATGTCTTCACTTCATTGTTCGTCAATACGTCATGCGCCCGAACTAGACTCGTGTACGGCCATTGCTTCTCTTCAGAAGGCCTTTATTAACCCCCTGGAGTCGTATGGATTACTTTTATGCTGGATGCTGCGCTTTTCGGAGCTTCAAATGTTTTTTTAAAAAGACAACAAAAAAAGAAGGGTACCATTCACTCCCATTATAAAGCCAGGATATTTTTTTTAAATAACTGTTTGGCTGAAAGAAGTCAGTCATATAAACCTGGGATGGCTTGAAGGTGGGTAAATTACGGGATCATTTTCATGTCTCTGTGAACTATTCCTTTAATACTGTAAAAAATGTAGGTAACACTATTTTACAGTGTCCTTGTTACATGTACTTTCCTTTAGTAATAACAGTAAATTATGCATAATTACATGCAACTAACCCTCAACCAAACCCTAATCCTACCCTAACGTTATATTAAGTACATGTTGTTAATTATTATTACTCCGTACATAAATATATAATTACACTATCAATGGCACCTTAAAATAAAGTGTAAACCAAACGTATTGCGCATTGCTTGTTCATGTTAATTAACGTTAACGAATGGAAACTTACTGTTAAGTGCTGCCATTACTATTTATGCATTATATCGTTTATTTGTTGGTGCTTTTAGGGAGGGGTGAAAGCACACAACTAAAAGAAAAGTGTCCTGGATTAATCACACTATTCAAAATGAGAACATTGCAGAAACAATTCTTCATTTGTTTTTGGATCACTGACAGCCAAAAATCATGATTAATTGATACAAACGTTCGCATTTTGGCTGGATGATAAGTTTGGGTTAACATGGAGGGGGGAAAAAAAAGAGGGAAAAACCATACAGGAAGACCAGTACCTCATGAGATTCTGCACGGTAGAGTTCCTGGATGAAATCGCACAGGGGGTGGGACTTCCCAACAAACATGACATCACTTCCCAGACTGTTCCTTCTCACTGAAAACAACCCATCAGATGGTACAGTCAGATTACGCCACCAAAGAAAACCACTTCAAAAGCAGAAAATAATTTGACTTTCCCCCTGCCAGCGTTTTTGAAAAAAGTTGCCAGCCAGCGACAGCCTTTTTGATCATTTCCACAAAAAAAAAAGTCATGGCCACCAGAATATCTGAACATGCAATATCAGAACAAACAGACCCTCTGCTTATATATATTTATATATATATATATAAAAAATTAAAATAAAAAGTTCAGATATAATAAAATAAAAGCTTCATGCATTCTTTTTAAAATTATTTCATATATATCATTTGAATGTGGGTTAGTTTAATAAAAAAAGCAACATTTTAAACAAAAAGCTGAGGAAAATGGCATTCAAAACGATGATCAATACACAGATGGAGTGGATCGAGTCCATCAACACCCCAAAAACCATATGCTGTTTAATGTTGATGATTGCTTTATTTTACACGTTTCTGCTTCTTAGTCTGTGTTTTGATCAGGAAATTCGGTACCCTTTCAGAAGATGCATAATAGCGCCCACTACCATTTAACAGTGAAAACACGGAAAGACAAAAAAATAAATCCCATCAATGGCGGGGAAAGAGTTAAGGACAGAATATAACGCAACATGATTGGCAAGTATTTCTGCTCGACTTCATTTAGACAAAGTAATATACTGTTTATTGGCTATGAAGGTATATGGCTCACCCTCCTCTGAAGACAAATCAGAGTAGACCTCTGCCAGCGCTGCACGTAACCTGCGCTCGTCCACAAATGGTAGCAAAGCAACACCTGTCACGAGGAGAAGAGCAAAATCACAATGATTGAAAATACAGCACTCATTGTTTCTGTTCAGACTGTGAAGCTCAAGGCTAAGCGCTGACCCTGCCAGGCGTACTTCTTCCCATTCAAATCAATGGCAAAGTCATCAGGGTAGAAATCAATGATTGAGGATTCCTGTTAAACACAGAGGAAGATGGTTACAAAAGAGAAAGAACATTTAAAAAAAAGCTATTTACACTCTCAAATGTCCCTGGTGTTACTGTGCACAAATAAATAAAACCGTTTAACTCATTTTATTACCATTTTCTAAACTACAGCGAACAAACTGATAATGTGAGAAAATGTTGAAGAATTTATATACATGTTTATTTAATCATTTTAAAAAGATATTTAAATCATGTAAAAATATTTATATATATATATATTATATATAAAATCGCTGTCATTCAATGTATGAGACAAGCAACAATATTGGCAATATAATATATAATATATAATCATTTAAATGAATGTTTGAATGAATCTGCTGATCCATGCCTCTTTCAAATCAAACTCCCAACAGACCAAATCAAAGATTCACTTGAAAATTCAGTTACTTGCCATTTCTTTGTATTTGAGATATTTAATTAGCCTAGAAATCTAGACGCACCCTAGCGGCAGAAAATGTATTTTGCAGCGAGTGTAGTCTAGCAACTCTCGGTAGACCTGAGAGCTGGAAAAAACAAACTCTGGTCAGGCCAATCACAGCGTTTGTAGAGTCAGTGGGCGGGCTTAACATAATGACGGCACGTCACGGCAAAGTTGCGGAGGTTCTGCGTGCTACTCGTAAACAAAGCTGACGAACATAACAGCGGCCTTTTGAATCGGCTTTGGCCGCGACTCTGGAATACTTGGAGTTAAGCTTTTCTTTGAGAAAAAAAAAGAAGAACGGCACTGAAGTCATTCTTAAGAAAGGAAGATATGTTGGAAGTTTTGCCGACCGGATACAGAGAAAGTCTATCAACTAACGTTAGCTCCGCTTCACTTTCTTCTTCGCTCTGGTTGGTAGCGCTATCCAATTGCATACAGAGAGAATTTGAAAGACAACCGTTTATCCCGCCCCTCGGATTGAGCCCTGTCAATGGTGAGTTTCCAGACCCAACCACTTGATGTGGGTCTGGCTTGTCAGGCTAATATTTAATAGCAATTTAAGTGAAATGTGAAAATGTAATCCTACACCAGTTGTTTGTGTACATTATAGAAGTTTAATGCATTGTGAATGCAGTTTCATGTATAAGTCAGAGGTAAATCTGCCACTCACTGGGTCCGTCATCAGGGCTCTCCATGTCGTCGGCAGGAAGTTTCCACTGGCAGCAGGAAATACACTCATGAGCTGCTCCAGAGGTTTGAACTGCAGACAAAGAATTATGATAACATTGTGTAATTCAATAGTTAACACATCAGGAACACAACAACAACATTACTACACAGAGTCAAAACAAATCATGCATAACAGAGTTTGTGTGACCATGCAATGTGTTTTCAAATTACCGGTTTGGTCCCTTTCTCGAAATCGCTGAACATGCCCTTGATGTCTTTGAAGTCGGAGGCAAACGGAGCATAATGAAAGGGAAAATACCACTTCCAGGATGCGCAGCCCTGTGACAAAAACACACACAAAGACAAGTTAAATACATCTTCGGTTACTTCAATCAGAAATGCTCGATTTTGAAAAGACCTTCAATCCAAGTCATTTTAAGACCTCTTCCATTAGCCAGTCACACTTACACTTTCAATGGGTGACCTTGACACGCCATCAAATGTACAGCTCAATTAACACTCCAGAGGGCATTTATACCAGACAGTTTAAGAGAGAGCCAAAAGGGCTCTTAAACGTTTACATTTTTTTTTTTTTAAAGTAGATAGAAAATGTACAACCCCAAAAAATGATCCAAATACAACCAGAAAAAAAATACATTACAGTAAAGAGGGACAATTTTGTCATACACTTCAAAATTTTCTACTGAGGTTTACAGTCAATTAAAAGGTATAGTTCACCCAAAAATTTTAGTTTTATGTTTATCTGCTTTCCCCCAGGGCATCCTAGATATAGGTGACTTTGTTTTTTCAGAAGATCGTTTCGTGTCTTAAGACATCAACGTGTTGTCACAAGCATCAGGGTTTAATTTGAATTTGTCTGTGCCTGTTGTTACTCTCATAGATGAATGTTACCATTCACATGCATTATACGACAGGCTGCAACGGTTGGAGTTAAAAATCTTCATTTGTGTTCTACTAAAGAAACAGTCACCTATATCTTGGATGCCCTGGGGGTAAGCTTACAAACAGCAAATTTTCATTTTTGGGTGAGCTATCCCTTTAATTTCTGAAACCCAGTTCTTTCAAATGGCACATTACAATGAATCAGTCAAGAGCAGTGATTGATTTCCTTGTTATTTGTTGTTTTATCAAAATTAAAAACACAGACGGCATGAAAAGGCTTCTGTCTCTTTAAGAAATAATGCACATCAGTAGCTACATACTGTTACACATGAACACATCTTTAGACATTTTACTTAAGACATAACCTACTGTGTTCGCTAGGATTACTCACCAAGACGAACATGTGTGAATTTGTATACCTGAATATACAAAGGGTATATACGCACAGTACACACACAAAAAATAGAGCAAAGACCCAAACAAAAAAAAAATTCACTTTCTTTTTCTTTTTTTACAATTATTAATACATTTAATATTATAGATGCTTCAGATTAAAGAGAACACATTTGGAAATCTCTTTGGCGCTCCAGTGACAGCAGTCTGCTTTATAGAGTCAACCCATCTATTAATTTCCTGCATTAGAATTGACATTCTTTCAAGTGGCAAAAAGCAAAAAGGTGCAAGAAATCCGTGCAATAGAAAATATACTCGTGACCCCTTAAATGAAAAAATAGACACCCTAATGTGGTTAAATAAAAGCCATGTGGAGATCTGCCCCTGAATATCTACCATTTGGCAGCGTCTGTGTCTGTGTGTGTGTGTGCGCGCAAATCAGAATGTGTGGCAGAAGAGAGCAAACGCATCGCACAGCAGCGAGACTCCATAACGAATCTGTTCAGCGGTTCCCGTGGGATGGCTCTCATCCGCCGAGCACAGGGAGTGAGTGCAGGCCGCGCATATATATAGAGCTCCAATTATGGCGGACAAATCCCTGCACACGAAACTCTAATCAACCAGAGATCTACTGGAGAGAACGGAGCTCTAATGACTGAATTTAAAGCTAAAGATCAAGACCCTGCATTAAAACTCAACCACATAACACTAACTGGCTCAAAGAGCAGCGCAAACAGCGCAAAGCTGTTTGATCCTAGATCTGATGAACAAACAGATAAAGCGGAGGATATTCTGTAACATTTCCTGGATACATTTTAAAACATAAGTGATAAGGAGAAAAGAGTAAAAGTTAAAAAAAAAACAACAACAAGTGTATAATAGGGATGCACCAATCTTTTTTTTTTTAACAATCAAATTGGCTGATTTTGGAAACTAGTTGCCAATTTTTGTGTCTTTAAGCAAATGTATTTGTTGTTTATTTGTTCTATAACATTCCAAACTGACCTTTAATTCCAAATGTGTACAGATATTGTTTGTTTGAGGAAACCACTGAATTAAATCATGATCCAAACAAAAATTGTATGAGCATGAGAACAATAGCATGAGCAGTTGTTTTGATTTGAATTAGATTGTCTTATTTCAATATTTAAAGCAAAAACAATGGTCTTTCTTTAGATTCAGCAGACAGACTGAATGAAATTGCAACTTCACTCTCTGGTTTCTTTAGGTATTGCTGTGCACAACGCAGCGCTGAACTTATAAAACACTACTTTATATGGAGGAAAGAGGAAAAGAAAATGCCATCGAAACTTTTCTGAAGTCAGTCAGTTCCCATTCAGAGATGCATTAATTTAAACCCCCACACCTAATTTAATATTTTGGGCATTGCGAAAAGTGAGCTTGTTGCCTGGCACATCTTTGCGATTGCAATTGAGAGCAAAGGGTTAGTTCACCCAAAAATATATATGGTCATTAATTACTTACCCTCATGTCGTTCCAAACCCATAAGACATTCGTTCATCTTCAGAACACAAATTAAGATCTTTTCAATGAAATCAGAGATTTCTGTCCCTCCATTGACAGCTACGCAACTACCACTGTGACGCTTGGCTCAGTTCATATGGATTAGTTTAACAATATCTTAATTGACTTTTTGATTAGTCCAAATTTTCTGAAGAGACTCGATCGATTTATGTAATGAACAGATTTAATTTAGTCTTTTATTCACATTTAAACACTGAAGCACGAGAACAAATCTTGCGGAAACTCAAACACGCTGTGTAACATGAGAATGAACCTCATTGGTTTTTACTGAAGCTCAAACGTGATGCGTAATACAAGAATGAGCCTCATTGGTTCTTGTTGAAGATCAAACGTGCTGCATAACACGAAAATGAACCTCATTGGTTTTTACTGAAGCTCAAACGGGCTGTGTCACACGAGAATGAACCTCATTGGTTCTTGCTGAAGCTCAAACGTGATGCGTAATACAAGAATGAGCCTCATTGGTTCTTGTTGAAGATCAAACGTGCTGCGTAACACGAAAATGAACCTCATTGGTTCGCGCACATCAAGCAAACATGCTTTAGCTTCCGTTTACAACTGAGTGTTGGAATGACATGAGGGCAAGTAATTAAGGACAGTATTGAAATTTTTGGGTGAACTAACCCTTTAAGGCTCATAATTGCATGAACCTTGTGGAATTTTTAATCTGCTCTTTTTTATTGTTATCCATTTTTAGTCAAAATATTGAGATAATCACCTTTAAAGTTGTCCAAATGAAGTGTTTAGCAATGCATATTACTACTACTACTACCACTACTAATAATAATAATAATACTACATGTTTGATATATTTACAGTAGGAAATAGAACATGATCTTTACTTAATATCCTAATGATTTTTGGCATAAAAGAAAAATCGATAATTCTGACCCATACAATGTATAGTTGGCTATTGTCACAAATATACCCATGTGACTTATGACTGGGTTTGTGGTCCAGGGTCAAAAATGGAAGAAATAATGAAATAAGTTGTAATAACTGGTCAACTATAAAGACCTTTAAACCTTCAGCTTCAGGTGTGTGTAGCAGTGACTTACCTGATAGTAGTACTGGAGCACCCAGCACAGGCCCTCCACGTACGACTTCACCACTTTCTTACGAAACTCATCATCCGTCACATCCACATCAAATTTGGTTTTGTAGTAGCGCTGTTTCCAGCCGTCCTCCCATAACCTGCGAATAAACAAAAATGTATAACAACGTCACAGATACACCGCTCAGTTTGTTGTTTTCTCTAAAGAAAGGCCTGCATACATTAAATCCAAAGCAGCCTCTCCTGTGCCAAATCGAGCAGGCTCCCTTTTATGCATATGCACGCCTATGAGAATTTCCCACTTTGACGGGCTCCATTAAGGGGCGATGGGAAACTTGTTTTCCACCTTAACGCTGGTCAGGATATTTTGACATGCTCTGGAAATGCAGCTCACATAATCAAGGAGGAGCTGCATCTGTCTAGTGTAACCTCTACAGCGTCCCACAGGGGACAAGGAAAACCTCCATGAATACCAATTGAACCCAATCGATTTAGACAGCGTTGGAAAGCTAATCACTGAAACATTTGCCGTATTAATCACTGGCTGTACGGACACGCATCAAAGAGACTCACAGAGATTTGTGTAGGGATGTGCAACTAGTTTGTGCAAGTCAATTCACCTTCATTTCTACAGCGCTTTATAAAATAAACTGTTTCAAATCAGCTTCACAGTAATAAACATGAAAATAACAGAATCAATGATGGAAACTTCAAAATATGAGGCAAATTCATATTCTGCAGCTTTAAGACGACAAGAGTGTTATTAACGACTAGTCAAAAAAAAGCAATCTTAAGCAAGGCTGGTATAGTGAAGATAGCTTCAGGCTCACCACACCAGAACGGGAAGGGTTTAGTTGGACTTCACATATGATACGCTCTTATATTCAAAAACGGAACAGAATACAGTCTCGAGATGCATGCTAGAAAGATGGACCATTTCTGATTTTAAAATTATGCTCTAAAATATGAATAAATAAAATGTTTTTGAAAGTAGTCTCATCTCACCAAGGCTGTATTTGATACTGTATTGTGAATAACTGGTTTCTGTTGTAATATATTATAACATGTATTTTTTTTCCTGTGGTCTTTTAGAAATCATTCTAATATGTTGATTTGCTGCTCAAGAAATATTTCTTATCACTGTTACATACAGGTGTGCTGCTTTGTGGAAACAAAAATGTGTTTTTTAAGGATTCTTTGAAAAGAAAAATCAAAAGAACAAAAATAAATTTAAACAAAAATATAACAACATTTATTTCACAAATGTCTTGACTTTACTGTCATTTTTTTTTAATAAAAAGCAATGCATGATTTCTTTTTTGTATATACACTTAAAGCATTGTATCTCGATTTCAGATAAATAAAAGCAACAAAAACTGGTTTTCAACATTGATAATAATAAGAAATGATATTCTGAAGGATCATGTGACACAGAAGACTGAAGTAATGATTCCAAAAATTCAGCTTTGCCATTAAAATGAATACCTTACATTTTAAAATGCATTACACAACAGAAAACGGTTAATTTAAATTGTAATCTTTAACAATATTACAGTTTTTATTGCATTTATCAAATTAATGCAGCCTTGGTGAGATTAAGAAACTACTTTCAAAAACATAAAAAAAACGTAATGTTTCCAAACTTTAAGCATAACAATATTAGAGACATTTAACTATATAGAGAAGCCTGCTTTATATATTTAGATGGATTTTATTTATTGATTTATATTGCTACACACGAAAACTAGTTAATACTGCTGATGACCTCGTTCTCTCTTCTGAACACTGTAATCAATCACCCGATATTTGTCCCCCTTTTTTTGAAAAGTCAGAGAAACACTATTGTGGGGTTTTTTTTTTCCTATTGGAGCAAATGGAAATGCAAATATATGTTTCTGTTACCCACTATAGAGGTCTACCCAAATATGATGATTTTTCTGCTTCTGAGAACCCCGGAAATGTGAAAAGAGTCCTTTGTAATCTTTTGACTAGTTGGCCATTACAGGGTTTTTGCAGGTTTCACCAAGTCAAATTTAAGACTTTAAGACCTTTTTAAGACCATTATGAATATATCGATAATATATAAAAGGAAATGCAGTCACAAAATGACTTGCAAAGTATATTAATTTATTCAAATTGAACAAATCGATAAACTTGCACTTTCACAGCTCAATCCTACCAGGATTTGGTGATTTTTTTTGGAGTGATTTTTGAGATCAACTCAATTTGAGATTACTGCATTTGTGGTGGTAATTTCCAGAAATTTGCATAATTAGGATACCACATTTGCTATATTATGCATTATATTAGATGCACAATAGTCACAAATGACAATAGAACAAACAAAAGGCATAAATCTTGTTCTCTTGCCATTATTTTGCAGTGAAATTATGAAGTATGCAGGATCTCAAAAAATGCATCGTTGATTTTTATTTGTATTTAGTAATCCCGGAAATGCGAAACACTGGAGGACTATTAACTGAAGAATAACATCTGTTTGATGTGTCTGTGGTACAATCCGAAAAAAGACGCAACTTATATTACAGCTAATCAGCTTTTGTATGTTGGTCTCATTTGTAGTCATAATACAGCAAATTATATTTGGACTAGCAAAAGAAAGAACTTCAATACAATGGAATTAAAAACATTCTAAAGTGCTGCGGGGGCATTTCAGTGAGCATTAAAGGTAGCGTTACATGGACATAGGAAAATTAAGACATGTTTAAAATGATTTAAGATTTACGTAGAACAGAATACTTCCACGAATTTAAGACTTTTTAAGGCCTAAAATTGAGACTTTTTTAGAGTTAAGACCCAGCGGAAACCCTGTATTAGACAGCTACTCAACATTTTGGACCATCCCCAATTACAATAACTGCTTTAATAACGAACCGCCTAAATTAACGCATGTTAGTTAACTGCATGATTTGTATTATCTTAGAACTGGCCATTACATTTGAGAGTAATTTGTAATCAGAGGTGACTGTCCAAGAAAACATTTCCTGTAAAGCTGCTTTGAAACGATATGTGAATTGAATTCCTAGATTTGTGTCGTTACCTGACATTATCTTCTGGTTCTGGTTCACTATCACTGTCTCCGGCTTTACGTTTCACACCACGAGTCTCCATGTCGTCACTGGCTCCAGCAGCACTCTGAGGGGGAAGGACAGTGATGACTGTCATTGATTTAGTGAATAACAGCATGTTCTGAGGTTGTTTGTCAAAAGCTGAAGTATAAAGCGCGTTCAGAAATGTTGCACAAAGAGCAGGAGTGAGAGAAAGAGATACATGCCTTCCCATTTTTGATCATGGCTCTCAAGGACTGAGCTGCTTCCTGAAAAATACAGAAACAACCAAGGTGACAAAAGCATGAATTTTAGTTCATTCAAAAACAGCAATACAGTGCAGCAGTCGAGTTCTGTAAATAAATGATTAACAATGTATGAATCTTTTACTACAAAAATACAAATGAATGAGCTTTGAGGTAGGGCTGGACGAAATGATAACGATAATAAAAATCGCAATATAATCATCCTTGATTAGGGATGCTCAAAACGGTTAATTTTCCCAAACGACAACCGCCGCTCATTATCCGATTATTAACCGTTACCTGATAAGATTATAATATTGAATTGGCATTAAATAAATATACAATTGAAGTGTCTGTGACCCGTTAAAAAGACACTTTCCCCCCCGGTTTATTTTACTGTGCAAACCGCAGCATACAGAATAGATCAACAACAACATCAGAACCTGGATTCACATTATCAAATGTTCACGCACCTGCAGCGTTTCTGACAACAGAGAAAAACTGAATAAAATATATATTTTTTTAAAAGCATAAAATAAATAGGCCTAAACTAAATATTTTTAACTTAAATAATTAAGATGACAAAACAAAAACACTGAATCCGTTTGAAGCTTTGAAGAACCGGAATAGTTTTTCATCATATAAAAATAGCAGGCCTACCTCAATCCACACCTTGACTGGTTTTACATTTTATTTAAAGTAGTATGTCTAAGTGGTGCAGGGGCGCAGGAAGTGGGGGTGCTGCAAAGGATTGCAAATGCAATCCAAATTTTTGTTCATTTTTAAAATGTAATAATTTATCTGCAATAAACATTTTAAGTGGCCCATTAAAAAGTATTATTTATTTGTTGAATTATGTTTTTAAAACGATTCCGTTCATTTCTGAAGCTCATTCTGCTCAGCACCGCACGCTCAACCCAGAACTCAATTTGTGACATGCTGGATCAAATATAGGTGTATCTGAAATAAATAGTTAGGGCTGCCCCTGACTAAAGTTTTTTTCATTTCTAGTTGTTCATTTAAGCAGTTGTTCACGCTGCGACTCAAATAGACTCAATATTGTTTCTTATAAAAATGTGGTGACCATGCAGCAAAAAAAAATTAAAAAAAATTAACCGTTTAACTGACAGTATTAATCGGTCAAAATTCATACTATCGGTTAATGGTTAAACAGTCAATATGAGCATCCCTATCCTTGATAAAACGAAAACAAGCGTTTGATACGTTTGTGTGTCAAAAGAGGAACGAAACCAATTTGAACCGAGTGCCACACCATTTATCCGCTCGGCTCAAAGTTCGAGCTTACTAGAGCAGATGCGTTTACTCTGCGAATGGTCTTGGTCATGTAACCTCTAAACGGCGCAGTGAGACGTGCTTGAATTCAGCCAAGAAGATCAAAATTGACTGAGAAAAATTAACGTGATAATTTTTTGGGCCATATAACCCAGCCCTACTTTGAGGTTGTTTAAGCAACAAGTTATGTGACCAAAACTTTAAGAAATATCTAATAGTCAGAATACCCCAAATACTACACAAATTGGAAATCTAAGGAATTTATGACAAGAGCTAAAGTAGTCAGCGGTACGCAAGTCAACTTGCGCTAAAAGAATAAACCCCAACACTACGTTTTGTTTTGCTCCATCCTCTGCGCTTGTCAATACGCATGCATCAAGGGTTCAAAGGTAGCTATTTAGTCTATAAAGTTTTAAATATGGATATTTCTTATATTTCTGATATTTTGGGGGGAAATTTGCATAATTTACAAAGCTTTAAGGTTCATTGCCTCTAAAGAAAATGTGCATAATCTTATATTTTGATTATCATATACATTCAACATTTAAATATTTTTAAGTGCTTGTTGGTTTGATAGAAAGCTCAAAATGCTTTATAGGAGATTTTTTTAAATGTCTAGGGAGGAAATGAAAGGGAAAAATAATTCTAGCACCATGGCTGCTGAAAAAAAAAAACCTGGTGATCACGGCTGAGCTCATGTTACTGTAGCCCATATTAAAGAACACAAAGACAGTGTGAAGCCAGACCTGATTGCGCTGGTTGCCCTGCATCCTCATTTCATACGCAGAATGTCTGGCGTTCTGCACTGCCATGGGTCGGTCTCTGCCGCCCAGAGCGTGAGGGGAAAACTGACCACCGGGGAGAAACGATGGACCCTGCTGCGCCTGGAAAAGAGCAGTGACAAGAAGATGATGATTTAGATACATATATATAAAAAATAATAAACTAAGTACAATGTAATATAGATTTTTTTCTATACATAGATACTGAAATACTTCTAATACTAATTTTATGCAGAATAGACACACAATACCAGCGGTGCTCTCGCGCTATCATCTCTCAAAGAGAGATGACGCCAAAACCGGCTCCCCTCACTCACTCGTTTCATTTGCTCTGGATGAATAATGTTGGTGTTAAAGGGCTTGAATTTCAACATGGGATCGCGCATAATTTTACTCATTCCCGCAGATTGTGCTAACAAAGTGTGCACGCATAAAGCTGCCTTCTTTTCGCTGCTTATTGCACTTAAACAGTGAGTATTCACATAAACACAGTCAGTTCTGTTTAAAGTGAATGCATGTCTAACAGTATAATGGATCTGTGCATCAGCTCTTAAAGTGACAGCAGCCTAATATACCCGATGCCAAGTTACGAGATACTATTAAAAATATCTGGCAGTTTTTCCCCATGTTATCGGTGTCAAAATTGTGGCCAGTGAAAATGCTGAGTGGCTAGTAACTTTGGAAAACCATTATGCTTTGGCTGGTGAGCAAGAAGTTAATGTCAAGCTTTAAATACAACTTAACCAGCAAATGATATACCTACATTTTTCTTGCCATTATAATAATTTATGATTTGCTATATTGGTGCACAAAAAAAAAAAAAAAACATAACATCTTACAATAAGGTTTAATTTGGTAACATTATTTCACTACATTAGTTAACATGAACAGTAACATTAAGATTTATAAATACTGTAGAAGTAATCTCAGCATTTACTAAATACATTTTTAAAATCTGTTAACGATACAACAAAGATCAATAAATGCACTGTGGGTATATATTGTTCATAGTTAGTTGGTTGATGTTAACTAATGCATTAACTAATGTTAACAAATAAAACCTAATGTAAAGTGTTACTAAACGGTTTTATTTTTAAAAAATCAGTGCAAAAAAATATTTAGCTTTATTATGCAGTCCCACTAATAACCACCATAAAAATCTGTTATTTGCATGATATAAATGCACATTCATTGTGAGAATGCATGAATTTGCAGGGTCAAGATACAAACTATTCAGCTGCTGTCAGCTGAATTAAATGACCTTGCGAATGGATTGGCTTTCAAAGGAACTGTGAGTGTATGCATGTTAACATTTCAAAAGGAATAATTGCTAAACCTCTCAACGTTTTCTTTTAATTGGTACAAAAGAAAAACACATTCTCACTCACTTTCATACGTTTCTTCTTTTCCTTCATTCTCCGCTTAAAACTCTCCTGCAGGATATAAAAGCCTATGATGAGCTGATGAAGTGCACATTTCTGTATCATAATCAGTGTAATGGGTCAGAGGTCACAAGCCCTCTGCTGCACAGTGTCGACAGCAAACAACATTTATTGTGCGGTCTTACATCGTCGTCTTTGCGCTTTTTGAAGATGTTGTCCTCGGCCACCCCTACAGCTTGCATAATGAGCTCTACTCGCTCGAGATTGACAAAGCCGTTTTCTGTTAAGTAGCCCTATAGAGAGAGAGAGAGAGAGAGAGAGAGAAAAAAAAAAACTCATATAGTGTATTTATACAGTTCTCCCTTCAATCAATTCCAGATGGATAAAAATCAAGGTCACACCATTGTAGATAATAATAAATGAATGCAATTTCATGTTGACTTCAAGCATGGGATATATCAACATGGAAATATTCACCCCAGTCTTATGTACGACATCTTTGTAGATGCCAACCAGGCGATCGATGGCGCCCTCTCTGTTTGAAGACAAACTGAAGTCAGAACTCACTGCAGAGCACAATGAAATGACAAAGTGGCTTCTGTGAACGTACCTGATCTCAAGAGACGGTAAGTGGGGCAAGAAGTCGTTTCCCACAAAGAAACACATGAACACCCAGTCGTCGACGCTCCGTTCAAAGTCAAATGGGAACGGCAGGCTGGCCATTGTTAACTCCCTCTCCAGGTACTGTGGAGCAAAAAAAAAAAAAAAAAAAAAAAAAAAAAAAAAAACATTTTATACAGACAAATATGTTTAAATAAATGTTTTGACCAATTTGGTTGTCCAAACATCTTAGCAACCATTCACAATACCTGAACTTTGTGGCAGCAAATTTTGTACAAAAACATCACGTTCCTTATAAAGCGTAAAAATCTAGTTTAAAATCATCATGAAATCAAAATAGACACTTCTAGAATATTGCAGTTTTTATTATAAATTTGTGCACATCGTCTTAAAAAAAAAAGAAAAGGAAGAAAAAAAAAAAAAAAGAAAATTGACGTGCCCTCATAATCTTTAATTAAAAATGTTCTCCTCCCTCTTGGGCCTGGTCCCAAATGGCACCCTAAACCCTCACGGTCTTCCTCCGGGTCCGCAATCACGACGTAATGCCGCTTTGACTGCCGGCTAGAAGTCCTCTGTGTAGCTCATGAACTTGCGGGCTCAGCTGAAGTGCGCATCGAGGGCGCATAGCAGCCGCAAAGCGTTCACGAGCACCCTTTTTTAAGCTTAAATGGCGAATGGGACACTCTACAGTCTTGTGGACTTAACAGACACGCAGCGGCCATTGTAAGTCCACAAGACTTAAAGTGCATATGAAGTGTGCCATTTGGGACAGGGCCTTGCAGTTCTCTTCAATTCTCTAATGATATGTTTAATGGGGTGAAGGCGGTGCAACCCTTTCACTCACATGAGATCCACCAATAGCAAACCACAACCAAATCCAATAAATTCCCCATAAAAAAAAAGTCCTGCCCTATATTTCTTTTCTTGTTCCAGAAGCCGTTTCACTCAGATATACAAACACACACAAAATAAGAAAACTCTATTGCAACTTCCATTTATTGCTGTCTTAAAACTAGCAAAATCTAATAATCAAACACATTTAAACAATGTTAAAAGCATAACACTCAGAACAAACCTCTCGTAACACAGCCAGTCGGATGAATATGAACTCCTGTTCTGATACTGGAATTGTGTCTGCAAATTCATCATGCTGAGAGAGAAAACACAAAACACAAACTCACACAAAGTTGAGGTAAAGTTCTGGGCATATGGATGGAGAGGACGAGTCTTTTACCTCGCCCTGTTTTTCTCGAGCCAATCCCTGACAGTCTTTGATCTCGTGGCCTATCTGACCACACAGGGCGCAGGGTCTGGGTTTGTTGGGTTTAAACTCTTCTCTTATAATGGTAAAGTTGGATTCATGTGTCGCCAAACCCAACATTATCAAATCAGCTGGACAGGAAGGGAAAAAAAAAATTATACAAATTATAAACTTCACTGAATTCTTCGAAAATGTTTTATTAAAGACAGAGAATGGCACATCAACATGCAGTCGATGTTCTTCATAAATGTTAATAATTGCAGCTTTCAGTCAGCTTCATATTTTGAAGTATCTTCTCTCCAGACTAATCAGATACAATATAGGTTTCCTCATTCGTCCACTTAGAGCATTAATACTAGACAATGTTTTGCGTCAAATCCCTTTATACATACTAATATCACCAGAGAGATTTAATGAACCCCTCTCATAATCTCAATCATGTTCTGTAGCTCAAAGTCACTATGAAATGGAACCGAATTTACAACTGTATTGACATTTCCGACTGAAATGCTATCAAACGAAGGAAAGAATGCATAATTTTATCCACTGGTTGTTGATTGCATCATAAAAATGAGCACGGTTTACTGGCATTTCAGTCGGAAATGTCAGAATATGGTTGTAAATTCAGTTGCAACTTCCATTTCATGCTGACTTAAAGCTAGAGAACATGATTATGAGATCACGTGAGGGGTTAATTAAATCTGTCTGGTGTTATTAGTATGTATAAAGGGACTTAATGCAAAACATTATGTCTGTAGTATTAAAGGAACACTCCAATTTTTTGGGGAAAAATGTCCAACTCCTAGAGTTAAACAGTTCAGTTACCATTTTCAAAATCATTCAGCCGATCTCCGGGTCTGGCAGTAGCACTTTTAGCATAGCTTAGCAAAGATCATTGAATCTGATTAAACCATTAGCATCTCGCTCAAAAAAAAAAAGGAACAAACATTTACAAAACGTTGTAAAATGAGCCTATTTTCAAAAAAAGTGAAGTGTTCCTTTAAAGCACTAAGTGGACGTCTATGACATCAAGTGAGCATATCACAGGAAGAGAAAGTCAGTGCATGGATGAACTTTTAATTTTATGCAGACGTTGCAATGACACATGGAAACGGGTATTTGAGGTCTCACTTTCAGAATTTTGCTCACTAAAGTATAAACTAGATGGCCAAATTCACTTTAATGCTGTTGAAAGAAAGAAGAAAAAAAAACACTTTACCATCAGCTCCACAGAGACAGTGATGAGTGTTCGGGTCGTGATTTGGCTGAGCTGGAAAAGAAAACCAACCAAATGACAGATTAGACTAGTGAAGCTCTTTGCATACCACATTTTAGACATTATTAGGATTATCCAAAAGCTTCTGAGGGACAGTTGTTTATTTTTAAACAGAACACCCAAAAGGCTTAAACTAATATAATCGTACCACAAATCAAATCAAGATTTTAAAAGACCTTCAAAAATCTGAGTTCTCAGTTCTACCTCTCTGCCTCCTGATGTAATCCATAATTTTATGCTCTCCTTCACCAGGAACACTAGCATCAGACAAGAAAACCTGCAGGACAAAGTATTTATTTATTGATTATATCTCACAGCAAAATAACTCAAGAAAATGTTTAATTGCGGTTCATTTAAGGAATTGTATGACCTACTGTGATATTGCGCCACCCAGGATCATTGGTCAGTCTGTCTGCGACGTAATATCGCAAACATTTGGCCAAATTGTCCATGAACTCAGTTCCCTAAACACAAAACAGGAAAACTTGAAATTGAATTTGACAATCAACAAAACTCAATGAGACTGAGAAATCCTTATTGTAAACAAAGTAAAAGAGTGGAGGATATGTAGATGTCAATAGAGATATCAGGATGGCATGGTGATTGGCCGGTATATAATCAGAGGACACAACTTCATTAAACCATCCAAAAAGTATGAACACTTACAGGGGTGATGCAGTTACTGTCAAAACGTTCTTTAATTCCCTCAGGTGGAAGGTAACCACCTAAAAAGAGAAGCAATTAATCAAGCAGGGAAACCAAAGAATGCGTCAAACACTAAATCAAATATTAGTGCTCATTTAGTGTAACTTGAATTTATTAGTGCAGGAATTCCCAAACTATGTGTCAGCCAAAATCCTTTGACTTAAATTTATTTGAAGTACCCTATAAGATTTTAAGTTAATTCATAGTTTTCACGTGATGTCACAACCTTTTATGAATGCCCACCAGGAGGGCAAAACAAGGCTCTCTTCTTTTTTTTTTTATTACCAGGTTTGTACCAAGTACTAATGTAGTAAGACCAAAAAGACCGAATTCAATATACACCAAATTGATGATGCATGCATGAATGTAGGCAAGCATATGCGCCTAGAATAGGTTCCAGCTCATAATGGCTTTGAAAAAGCGCTGTGATATCTAATCACTCTGATCGTGAAAAATAAAATTAAGTGCGAAATGTGCAGCGCCAATCTGTCATACATAGCATTATAATGAGAGCAAGATTGTATTAGAATGTTGTAAATTCTCTGTGCTTTAGTTGCTGTTGTTGTTAAGGGAAGAGCACTTTCAAAATGTGAGTTTCCCTTTTAAACCACAGCCTGTAAAAAACTAGCACGGTCAAGTTCAGGTGCTCAGTGGCGTTCTTTGGTGCAGATGTAAATTGTAATATGTATATATCTGATTAATCTAATATAGGATGTGTTTAGTTGAGTTTATTCTTCAGCTAGCAAAGCTCTGCAGGGTGGTGTTTATTCAGTTTCACCTTAAATGCAATGCCTGATATTATTGACTAGGTTATTTGAGACTGTCATTTTGTTTTTAGGCAATCCTCTACGCACACATTGGCAATAGAATCGCCTTTGGCTAGTAAATTTTTTTGTTTAGTCGCCAGACTGATATACTTTATTATATTATACAAATATAATGTATTATATTATACACACACACACACATATACACAGTGTTGGGCACGTTACTTTAAAAAAGTAATTAGTTATAGTTACTTCTTACAAATAGTAGCTGAGTTACATCATTATAAAAAGTAACTAATTACCAGGGAAAGTAATTACTGCGTTACTTTTTTTTCTTATTCAAATGTTCAAATATGTCAAAAAACTTGGATGCCCCCAATATTAAATATGTTAAAAGGAATTGGACACTAAATAGAATAAATTATTATTATAAAACGTACATTAATGTAGGCTACACTATTGCTGTGGGACAATCAATACATTATTGTAATTATCAGTAGACCTACTATAGTGTAAATATTGTGTAAATATTATCAGTACTATACTACTCCTTTGGTGGTGGAGCTCACGTTATCACCTGGGTTTTTAGCCACTAATGTTGTGGCTGTGATGATGTGAAGCTTCATTAGATTAGAATAACTTGCCACAGACGTGAAGAGACTCTTTCTTCCTGGGCATAAGATGCACGTTACATAAACATTCTTACCTTTCACCTCAACGAGGGAAAAGTAGCGCTTATACTTCCAGTTTGCATAAGCTACCTTTGAAGTCGTTGGACTAGCCATCGCTCTGACTCCTCCTGGACGTGTGTGACTTTGCATATATGCGCACGCATGTGTGTGAAAAACGCGCTCAGCAAAGCGACGGAGTTCTTCACACTAGAGTTTGCGGTACGTCAGATGAGCTGATTTGAAATCGTATAGATTGCTTGACAAGAGCGAAACTCAAGCGCTCATTCAGAGTGTTCAGCGAGTAAAAATATAGTTATGCTAAACTTATTCTTAGCATCTAACACACTGGCAAGTAAAATCTGAGACTTTATTAGCCAATGGCTAATGATAGATATGATTTAAATCGCCCAGAGTGGCGATTTACTCGCATATGCGAGTGTTTTACTTGCATTGTAGAGTGTTGTTAGGTGTTTCTTTTTCAAAAACATTGATGCATCATAATCCAGCAGTTATTTTTTCTAGTTATATGTTCATGTTTTCATGTCGTTTGTATTAGTCAACAATAATTTTCTTAACAGTCTTATAATATTTTAATTATCTCCATGACGGACACGACCCGCCCCTGCACACGCCCCGGCCTGCGAGCACTCGTTTTTTGAGACCTATCAATGATCGAAATGAGAAATTGGCAAAAATGCCCATCCCTACTAGCCTGACAAGCCAGACCCCACATCAAGATGTTGGGTTTGGGAACACACCATTGGCAGGGCTCAATCCGAGGGGCGGGATAAATGGTTGTCTTTCAAATTCCCTCTGCACGCAATAGGATAACGCTACAACCAACCAGAGCAACGAAGAAGGTGAAGCGGAGCTAGTTGATGATTAAAGTTTCGCCGTATGCGGTCGGCAAAACTCTGAACACATCTTCCTATTTTAAGAATGACTTCAGTGCCGTTCTGTCCTTTTCTCAAAGAAAATCTTAACTCCAAGTCTTCCAGAGTCACGGCAAAGCAGTTTTGAAAGACCGCTGTTCACCAGCTTCTTTGTTTACAAGTAGCACGCAGAACCGCGAAAACTCTGCCATCATTATGTTAAGCCTGCCCACCGACTCTATACACGATGTGATTGGCCTGACCAGAGTTTGTTTTTTCTAGCTCGCAAGCCAACGGAGCGTTGCTAGATGACCCTGGCTGCAAATTACATTTGCTGCCGCTAGGGTGCGTCTAGATTTCTAGGCTACATCCCTACTGTATATGGATCACAATATTTCAATTTAAAACATTTTGCATGTTCATGGTTCTCTGATGTTTGTTAATGATTGTAAACAATTTTAGACCATACTTTAACAATTTAATTATCGTTTTTTCATCAACTCACAAAACCACTAAGTTTCCTAACAAACTCCAGTTTTGGAAACCATGGTTTAGTGAATAATGTTGCTGGCTGACGAGGTGCAAGGTCTCTCACCTCTCTGAATAACTTCTTCTCTCATTTTCTCTTTCTCTTCTGAAAGCTCCGCTCCTTCCTTAGACGCCCGGAAGCGTCTTGATCGTTGCTGGTTCATTTTGGCACGAGGAGCCTAAAAAAAAATACAGACGCAGCAGCACAAGAAATACTGATATTTTATTTGAGTGCATTAAAGAAATTAAGAATGACTAAACAAATTGACCAAACTTTTTTTTGTTTTGGAAAACTCCAAAGAAAGAGTTGACCAGCTACATATTTTTAACTGAATGTCATTTTTCCGTAAAGGGACAGTGAAAATTGTGAAATTCTAATGTAAACGGCGTAGGACACTGACATAGCTGAAACGTCATTTTAAAGCTGTTAACGAAGGCTTGAGCCATTGATAGCATTCTACTGCAGTTATGAGTGAGTGAGTGAGTGAGAGAGTGAGAGAGAGTGAGAGAGAGAGCTTGTGTGAATTAGGCTCCCTCTGTGCGTCTCTAAACAGCGCTGTTATTACCTCACTAGTGAAAAAATGTCACGTGTAGCCTTTAAGTTGCTCCACTATATAGGCTAACTGATCAAATGGTCAGGGCAGCACTGACACCTTTTTGTGCAAACTGTAGTGCGTGTGATTTCAGTAATGAGACAGAAAGGCTTGCCTTTGATGTCCGCTTCCGTCTGTTGGTTTTCATCTGGACTGTCTAATACTGCTGCCGCCCAGTTGTTGAACGTTTTATATTCACCGTAAATATTAATATTTACTTTAGGAAAATCGTCTGTCATATTGTTGTTTTTTAGTCCTGTAATGTCCGTTATTACAGTTAACTATGCGAAGTGATATGGAACTGTAATCCGGTCAAGCGCTGCCTGGAACTACGTTCGCTGTGCATCTCCCAGAAAATAATTGCACACCTTAGAACGTCCATCAGCCAATCAGATTCAAGCATTCAACGGCCCCGTAGTATAAGCATTTATAGCTGTTATGGAAACACATAGATGTATAATTTCCAGCTTTTTTTAAAAGACACATTTAATGAAAAATAAAAATACATTTCAAACAAAATGTAACTGATTTTCATCACAAAGTTTTTTAATTTCCAGTGGCTTACTCCTGAATTTGTGCATTATTAAAAGAAATATTCAATACAATGACCCAGAAATTACATTATTTTCTCCACAAAGCTGTAGCTCTGTTATGCAGCAGAAATAGTGCTGTTGTCAAACTAGCCTAATAAAGAAGATATGAATATGATTATGAAGCATGATACATACCACACCATCAATTGCCATGTACAGAACCCGTCTCGGACGAACAATGTTAAAGAGACGGTCAATGTATTCGAAAATGGCAACCATCATTTCATCTTCATTTTTAGGTGCAGCCCTGCAAATATTAAAAAATGATTTTAACCAGAATCACTTAAAAGAATAGTTCATATAAAAATGAAAAGTTTAATCATTTACTTAGCCTCAATTTGTTCCAAACACAAAATATATTTTGAAGAATATGGGTAACCAAACATTGACTCCTAAATACTATGGCAGTCAATGGTGACCCACAACTCATAATCTTCAAAATATATTTTAAAAAGAAATTCATACAGGCTCGGAACAACTTCAGGGTGAGTAAATGACAATCTTTTTTGGGTGAACTATCCCTTTAAATACATCAAAACATGTCAACAAAATGAGAGAATCTCACTTGTCCTCAGGATGTGTGCACGGGTGAATAATTCCATTCATATCTAGATACAGGTTGTCAAACTCCACTTCGTTTGGGTTCGGTTTGCTGGTATCAACTGGGATTTTAATGCCATTGTACTCCTTGGCCTAAAAAAAGAGAAATGTACAGACAGATACAAAGATGTAAGGAATAATTGACGACGGGCCGTTCAATTATTAGAACAATAATGCACACCCGAGGTGGTGATGCGGTCACGAGTCCGCTTATACTACGGTTACCACACCTCAAGACATCGATCCGAAGATATATTTAAAGGGATTCGTCTGGTTTTTGTACTTAAATCGCTATTGTGAGTAGGACTATTTCTTCCGCGTCTCATCCAACGGCTCTTTTGCTAGTTCCGAAACGTCATTTTAAAGCTGTTAACGAAGGCTTGAGCCGTTGATAGCATTCTACTGCAGTTATTAAAGGGTTAGTTCACCCAAAAATGAAAATTATGTCATTAATTACTCACCCTCATGTCGTTCGACACCCGTAAGACATTCGTTCATCTTCCGAACACAAATGAAGATATTTTTGTTGAAAGCTGATGCTGAGAAAGGCCTCAGACAGGCCTCCATAGGGATTCAGTACATTTACTCTCACAAGACCCATAAAAGGCACTAAAAACGTCGTTACAAAGTCCATCTCACTACAGTGGCTCTACAATAATGTTAGGAAGCGACGACAATAGTTTTTGAGCGAAAAAAAAAAATCAAAATAACGACTTTATTCCACAAGTTCTTGTCTTCCTTGTCTGTCTGTGCCGTGAACTCACGAAGCACCACGACGCATGCGCGAGAATATGACGTAGCGCCGGCGTTCGGGAATCCATGAAATACACACTTTAGTCCCATTTTGAGCTCTACGCCGAGACCTAAAGCACGATCAATGTAGAATTCAACAGCTCAGATACGGCGCGTCTTCCTCTGCTCGTTGTAAACAAATCTCCTCGCTTCTGGGTCACGTGTCCGAACGCCGGTTCTGCGTGATATTCTCGCGCATGCGTCGTGGTGCTTCGTGAGTTCACGGCACAGACAGACAAGGAAGACAAGAACTTGTGGAATAAAGTCGTTATTTTGTTTTGTTTTTCGCTCAAAAACTATTGTCGTCGCTTCATAAAATGATTGTAGAGCCACTGTAGTGAGATGGACTTTGTAACGACGTTTTTAGTGCCTTTTATGGGTCTTGTGAGTGTAAATGTACTGAATCCCTATGGAGGCCTGTCTGAAGCCTTTCTGAGCATCAGCTTTCAACTAAAATATCTTCATTTGTGTTCCGAAGATGAACGAATGTCTTACGGGTGTCGAACGACATGAGGGTGAGTAATTAATGACATAATTTTCATTTTTGGGTGAACTAACCCTTTAATAAATACTGCTGCCGCCCAGTTGTTGAACGTTTTATATTCACCGTAAATATTAAGATTTACTTTAGGAAAATCGTCTGTCATATTATTGTTTTTTAGTCCTGTAATTTCCGTTATTACAGTTAACTCTGCGCAGTGATATGGAACTGTAATGCGGTCAAGAGCTGCTGGAACTACATTCGCTGTGCGTCTCCCAGAAAATAATTGCACACCGCAGAACGTTCATCAGCCAATCAGATTCAAGCATTCAACGGCCCCGTAGTATAAATTAAAACTCAGCTGCTCTGTCCATGGCAATTAATGTTGTTTGGTAGTTTTCTAAGTTTTTAGTCTACTATGTTCATCAGTTAGACATCGTAGACTAAACACTTAGAAAACTACCAAACATTCATTGCCATGGACAGAGCTGCATTCTGAAGAGATGTGGGTACTTGAAAATACATACTCGTCTGTGATTGGTTGGTCGTGCGAGCGGGCTCGCGCATTTATGCTACCTTCACGTGCTATCGGAAGTATCGTAAATACTAGTTCCCTAGATACAGAAATGGCTCGTAATCCCGACTTCAGAAGTGGGAAGTAGGACATTTCCGATAGCACGTGATTGTAGCATTAGCCACACTAGAATGTTTCTAGATAATAACCAAAGTGTTTGAGACAATCAGATTTAAAGTTATTCAGCCAACGAGATTAAATTGAATAAAATTAAAACCACAAAAACAAGCGGAAACGAACACAACAACATGCGAGTGTCGGGACTGTTAAACACAGCCCAGTATAACCATTTTAACTACAACAAAAGGATTAATTACATAATTAATTAAATAAATAATTCAGACTCACCTTCTCCTCCAGACAGTGGACTATTATCGACGGATACTTCCGACTCAACCAGCGGAAAAAAGCGGGGACTCCCATCTCCCGTAAAATTCAGCGCTTTACAATGAAAGAGCAACTTTAAAAACGATTAAAAACAGCGAAACACGCAGTAGGATGAAAACAGCCAACAAACACAGCGCACGCAGTTGATTTACCCCAGCACACTGTGACAAACTTCCGGGTCATCCGGAAATGATGCACAGTGAAGCTAGCCACGCGCTGGCTAAAAAGAGAATTGCACACCCAAAACAACACTCAGAAGCAGCAGGAAAGGAGTAACAATGAGACATATGCCTACTAACAAATAAATACTGACAAAACTATGCAAAATTAGACGTAAAATAAGGGCTAAATAAATAAAGCCGTCACGCTACACTTTTTTTCAAAAACGTATAACGTTACAAAAAACATTTTCACAACACCAGTTTTATCTATCTATTTATCTGTCTATCCGTCCGTCCTCTATCTATCTATCTATCTATCTATCTATCTATCTATCTATCTATCTATCTATCTATCTATCTATCTATCTATCTATCTATCTATCTATCTATCTATCTATCTATCTATCTATCTATCTATCTATCTATCTATCTATCTATCTATCTATCTATCTATCTATCTATCTATCTATCTATCTATCTATCTATCTATCTATCTATATCGAAGTGAAGTGAAGTGTGGCCAAGTGACCAATACTTTGAATTTGTGCTCTGCATTTCCAAGTGCACACACACAGTAGTGAACACACACACACACCGTGAACACACATCCGGAGCAGTGGGCAGCCATATTGCTGCGGCGCCCGGGGAGCAGTTGGGGGTTCGGTGCCTTGCTCAAGGGTCTCACCTCAGTCGTGGTATTTAGATAGACATCTATCTATCTATCTATCTATCTATCTATCTATCTATCTATCTATCTATCTATCTATCTATCTATCTATCTATCTATCTATCTATCTATCTATCTATCTATCTATCTATCTATCTATCTATCTATCTATCTATCTATCTATCTATCTATCTATCTATCTATCTATCTATCTATCTATCTATCTATCTATCTATCTATCTATCTATCTATCTATCTGTCTATCTATCTGTCTGTCTGTCTGTCTGTCTGTCATCATTAAATCATTTATAATGATTTCCAACAATCGTAAGTGTGTGAGATGGTGGTCCAGTGGGTTAAACCATGGAACTGGTTTGATCCCAGCGGTCACCACCAGTGTGTCCTTGAGCAAGGCACTTTACTCCATGTTGCTCCAGGGGGATTGTCCCTGTAATAAGGGCACTGTAAGTCGCTTTGGATAAAAGAGTCTGCCAAATGCATAAATTTAAATCATACATATCAGTGGTTTTAACTTAAAGGGATAGTTCACCCAAAAATGAAAATTCTGTCATCATTTGCTCACCCTCAAGTTGTTCCAAACCTGTATGAATTTCTCTCTTCTGCTGAAAAATAAAGGAAGATATTTGGAAGAATGTTTGTTACCAGGCAGATCTTGGCAGCCATTGACTACCATAGTATTTCCCCCCCACTAGTAAAGATCGGTTGGTAACAAACATTCTTCCAAATATCTTTCTTTGTTTTTTTTTTATTTTTTATAAAATCCAAGGGCTTTCTGACCCCTCCATAGACAGCAATTGAATTACCACTTTCAAGGCCCAAAAAGGTAGTAAAGACATTAAAATAGTCCATGTGACTCCATTGGTTCAACCGTAATTTTATGAAGTGACGAGAATACTTTTTGTGCGCAAAAACAAACCAAATAAAAAAAGGAAGACATTTGGAAGAATGTTTGTTACCAAGCAGATCTTGACAGCCATTGACTATAGTGGGGGGAAAATACTATGGTAGTCAAAGGTTGCCGAGATCTGCCTGGTTACAAACATTCTTCCAAATATCTTCCTTTGTTTTTCAGCAGAAGAGAGAAATTCAGACAGATTTGGAACAGGTGAGCAAATGATGACAGATTTTTCATTTTTGGGTGAACTTTAAAGTCGTCCTTGAGCACATTCAGCACAATGATAAAAAATATATATATAAGAAAAGAGATACAAAGACTTGTAACACTAAAGGGATTTTAAGTGTTTCTATTTTAACAAAGTCTGATATAAAGAGAATTTTGTATCAGTTTATGTCTTTTAATTGCATTTATTTCACTACACAGTTGCAGATATCTGTAGCTCCTTTCCAATGCAAATGAGCATCATATGACAATCTATGGAGACTTGAAGTATTCAGCTGATTTCTGTGAAGAGCTGTTTGATCTTTCGTGATGCAAATTCAGTAGTTTGTCCTTGTCTTCATTTGCTCTTGAGTCTTCACATTATAACCACGAATCCAGCGGCTCGTTCATTGATGAAGCCTCTTGTCACACAAACATGGACACACACAGACACACACACAAACATTTATGCAGTTGTGGGTGAAAATCACATAGGGCCTATAATTCAGCCATCCATACAACCAGAGTAATAAGCAAACGTTTACTTAAACCAAAAAACACATGTATACATGCATTGGATCTCTTGAAAAAAAATGGACACACTGCAGAGTGCAATCGTTTATGATGTCAATCAAATCATGTTTACCGTCTCTGTAACTACATATTTCATGCAGAAAACAGCCTTCAACATAGGAAGATCCATCAGCTCTTCAGAAGGCAAATAACCATCATAAGCAAGTCATTTTCAGCCGGAGCTAAATATGGCATATTTACTTTCAATCATATAATTCTCCAGAAACATAAACCAAATCATGGTGTCCTGAATTGATCTAATATGTATGGAAAACATCCATTTTGAAGAACGTGATGCATATGCTTGAAGCTCAATATCTCAGCAATCCAATATACATAAGCCTATGTGAGTAAAGGCCTGTATCTAAGGACGAGAATTATAAAGATAGAAGCGGTGTTCAGAAATTATAAATAAAATGTAAATTCATGTCCTAGTTACACTTAATGTTGTCACATATTTCTGGTTAAATAAACACGAGCCTACATTTAAAAAAAAGAAGGAAACCAAGTAAAATTCTATTTTGTATTTTCACATGAACAATGTTATTAATGTTCTCTTCATTAGAACCAAGTATAAATCTAATCAAAAGTGATTTATTGTCATTTTCAAGTGAGCAAGCGGTGATATCCAACTTACTTATATACTTAAAGATGCACTATGTAACTTTTCCATCCACTAGAGGTTGCCTATTCAAAACAAAGGCATAGTTTGAGGACGCCACGTTTGAGCACAGAATCTTGGGACATGTGGTCTTCACCTCACAGCCGGTGGAAAAGAATCGGGATAGGACTCGGGCAGAAATCATGTTCATGGATGTGATTATTAACGTTACTGTAGTATGAAGCAGGATTGAGTGTTGTGGAGCTGAGCAAGGCCGCTGGAGCGATTGTTAATGAGATGAACGCAACACACGCCTCGCGAGCAGCAGGACTTTTATTATGCCACAGTCGCCGGTTCCATTTCCGTTTTTCCGGTCATGAGTATGAGGTAACGCAGCTCTGTTTATCATATTAGATACATCTGAGTGTGTTGAAAATGTATGTATGAGTAAAGCGTTTCTGCTAAATAAAACCAGAAACCCAGGGTAACGCAGATATGACGCAATTGACAGGTGACTCCCTCACACGTCCCGGTTCCTTGGTTAAAATAGCAATTTCTCACGATTTACAAATAGTTGAAAACATTTGGGATATTGTAAGTACTCAACTGAACAAAACATATAACAGTGGTCTAGTGGTTTTTGGATATTTTACTGAAAAAATTTTACAATGTGCACCTTTAATTAGTCTTTCCATGATTAGCTCCGTCATTGTTCATTCAGACTGATTCGCCAAATCGGAAAGCACGAAAACAAGAGGCGGGATTTATCGCAGTAACCAATCATATCCAATCACATCCAACTATAGTGCGATAGAGGCATGGCCTTCTCTCACGTGTCTCTTCTCCCCATTCATTCTCAATTAGCCTACCCCCCACCAAACCGCTTTAGCGCTTTAGCAAAACTCAATGGGCTGGTGTCGCTGTTGGACAGTGTTATTTCTCTGGATTTAAACACTCTTGGAAACATTTGGGATTATATACAGTGAGGAAAATAAGTATTTGAACACCCTGCAATTTAGCAAGTTCTTCCACTTGGAAATCATGGAGAGGTCTGAAATTGTCATCGTAGGTGCATAGTAGGTGCACTGTGAGAAACATAATCTAAAAAAAAAAAAATCCAGAAATCACAATATATGATTTTTTTTTACTATTTATTTGTATGATACAGCTGCAAATAAGTATATGAACACCTGTCTATCAGCTAGAATTCTGACCCTCAAAGACCTGTTAGTCTGCCTTTAAAATGTCCACCTCCACTCCATGTATTATCCTAAATTAGATGCACCTGTTTGAGGTTGTTAGCTGCATAAAGACACCTGTCCACCCCATACAATCAGTAATAATCAACCACTAACATGGCCAAGACCAAAGAGCTGTCCAAAGACACTAGAGACAAAATTGTACACCTCCACAAGGCTGGAAAGGGCTACGAGGTAATTTGCCAAGCAGCTTGGTGAAAAAAGGTCCACTGTTGGAGCAATCATTAGAAAATGGAAGAAGCTAAACATGACTGTCAATCTCTCTCGGACTGGGGCTCCATGCAAGATCTCGCCTCGTGGGGTCTCAATGATACTAAGAAAGGTGAGAAATCAGCCCAGAACTACACGGGAGGAGCTGGTCAATGACCTGAAAAGAGCTGGGACCACCGGTTCCAAGGTTACTGTTGGTAATACACTAAGACGTCATGGTTTGAAATCATGCATGGCACGGAAGGTTCCCCTGCTTAAACCAGCACATGTCAAGGCCCGTCTTAAGTTTGCCAATGACCATTTGGATGATCCAGAGGAGTCATGGGAGAAAGTCATGTGGTCAGATGAGACCAAAATAGAACTTTTTGGTCATAATTCCACTAAACGTGTTTGGAAGAAGAAGAATGATGAGTACCATCCCAAGAACACCATCCCTACTGTGAAGCATGGGGGTGGTAGCATCATGCTTTGGCTGTGTTTTTCTGCACATGGGACAGGGCGACTGCACTGTATTAAGGAGAGGATGACCGGGGCCATGTATTGCGAGATTTTGGGGAACAACCTCCTTCCCTCAGTTAGAGCATTGAAGATGGGTCGAGGCTGGGTCTTCCAACATGACAATGACCCGAAGCACACAGCCAGGATAACCAAGGAGTGGCTCTGTAAGAAGCATATCATGGTTCTGGTGTGGCCTAGCCAGTCTCCAGACCTAAACCCAATAGAGAATCTTTGGAGGGAGCTCAAACTCCGTGTTTCTAAGCGACAGGCCAGAAACCTGACTGATCTAGAGAAGATCTGTGTGGAGGAGTGGGCCAAAATCCCTCCTGCAGTGTGTGCAAACCTGGTGCTTTTCCTCACTGTTAGTACACAAGTCAACAAAATATATAATATTGTTCTAGTGGATTTTGGATATTTAAATCCAAAAATCTTACATATTGTGCCTTTAAATGAGCTCTTCAACGCAGGATGTATTCTGATTGGCTGTCAATGTTCCGCTCTGAAACCGATTCCAACGATATTGTTTCTCTGTGTCAGTTGTGGTGTGAACTATGCTATTCTTTTATAGGCTGTTTAGAACTAGGCCTATATCCTCCTGGGACCCAAGAATAGACTTTTGTCCACTGTAGTGGACATTATATTTTAGTGAATTTCTCTGACATCATACATGTCACATGTCACAGTCTGGATGTCCTTTAAAGAGCACATTCGGGGCTTTGCAGGGATACCAAATGTTTGGAGGTTTCACCAGGACAACAACTTCTTCTTGGTCTTTAAAAATATCTGACATTAATGTTTAGCACTCTTATGTAAATATGATCATATTTTTTTTATTATAATTTAAATCTGATTAATTTTCAAATTGTTTGTTATAAATCAATATCTCAGGAAAATGTTATGGGGTTTCTAATCAAAATATGACTTTCTGTTACAAAACAGGGCATTGATTTAATAAATTTTCATAAATTATCAGGCATTCTGGAGACATAACAAGTGAACAGGGAAAGAAATTACATATCAATATTCCTATGAAATATTAGATATTATTATGAAAATGTTGCCAATTTTTCCTCCCATTATTACACTTCTTTTTTCATTACATGTTGCACCAAGAACACATTAATATGCAAATTAGATGCAGTGAATAGAAACATTGTATTGAATGGGAAAATCCAAGTATTGTCATTTTACCCACATATTTAATAAAGTTAAATGGTATATGAATGCATTTCATTATATCTTTCATAACATAGTTCAGAATCATCTTTAAATAAAGTTTGTTTAAAAAAAACCCTGAAACCTAAAAATTGATTGGTGAATTAAAAATAAATCCCATTGTTTTTGCCTATACATGCAATTTCATGTCATTTAATTTTTTTAACAACTGAGTCCTGCTGTCAACTACAGAGTACATATCATAACATATGAATAAAATATCATTGTTCAAAAATGTTTTTTTTTTTCATTTGTTTCTTATGCTCTAAACAATGTAATGACATAAAAAAAATACTAAATTCAAAAAACTTTTTTTTGCTGGGTCCCAGGCGGATATGTTTATGGTCATCTTTATTGTTAACGTCCTTGGTGTTAACAGGCCTTAATAATCTCGCTGCAATGGCAGTTAAACATTATATAAAATAATGAGTTATTATTTAAATTGTCAGATCATTGAACATTAAAGGCATAGTTCACCCCAAAAGGATAATTCTCTCATCATTTCACTCTGATGTTGTTCCAAACCAGTATGAATTTCTTTCTTCTGCTGAACACAAAAGAACACATGAAGTTGAGGGTGAGTAAATGACAGAATTTTCATTTTTGGTTGAACTATCCCTTTAACTAACAGGCATTACTATACAAGTCTGATACAGCTTTGTTTGTGTTCATAATCTTACTGCTCCCCTGTGGTGGATTGTGGTACTTCAGATGCCTTTCGTTTGTTATTGAGTCGAGTCTCTTACTCAATATTTTTTGTAACACGACTTTGCAATAAAGCCTCATTTGTTAACAGTAGCCTAGTTAATGCATTAACTACCACAAACTAACAATGACCAATACATTTGAGATTTATTATTTTTTTATCATTAGGGCCTGTACTCATCATTTGCTATGCATATTCTCATGAATCAAGATGAGGATGCTTCTTCATTAAAAATGAACAGCTTCAGAGCAAACAAAAACATGTAGAAACGGAATTAATGAACGCATAAATTAATGAAAGCACTTAATAAAATAATTGAAGAAATTGTATTGCATTACTTTTTTCTGCAATCAACAAATAAGCATTATCCAAATTAAACATAATAAAACGACAATGTAAAGTAACAGTAAAATATATAAAAACATAATAATATAAATAATCTGTCCACTATAATCATATGTTGACCGTTCTGAGATGGTGTGCTGGTTAGTAGGTCATCTGAAGAGCTAAATGTTACACCTTGAAGAACAGCGTCCTCTGCTGGACAGCTCTTTTCTTTACTTGTTTTGAGGTCCTATTTAAAGTTTGTTGGGTGTTTATTTGCCTATTTATGTCCAATGTGTTTTTACTGCATATATTTGTCCATGCATTTTTTGTTTGCAAGTGTCAAAGATACATCTAGTGGATAATAAACCCGTAATGTTTTCAAAAATATCTTTGTAATGTACATTAACCCATGTAATAGATCACAACTTTTGTTCTGATATATGTTTGATCAAGCCCACGTTTAGCAATAAAAATTAAATATACCAAACAAAACACATTTATAATGTATAGAGGAAACTGTGAACATAATATTTTATGAAGTCACATAACTCTCTGCAAAATGTGCCACATTTGGATTTACAAGTTTAACAGATTTCACAAACTTCCATTGAACATCAAATTACAATTCTTTGTACCAATGAAATAAAATAATATATGGCAATGGCAAATGTGCAAACAGTTGCTCTTTAGTGGAGGACCCAGTGAATTATTCCTCATGTTTTATTGCCATTATTCCCATTATTATCATTCAGGGCATGCAAAGTGTTTTGGCCTTTCAGTGTAGTACAGAGCTCGACCAATGAGGATTCACTTGCACATCTCATTTTGCATTCATAACATGAACCCTGACAACAATACATCTCTCAAAGGCTCCTGAATGGACAACCTTAACACTCACATAAACAACCACAGACCAATTACTTAATGAACACATAATGAGGTTCCTTACAAATGAGCATATATAAGCATTTAGGCAGGAGCAGTTGCACGAATGTGTTCCTCTGGTTTAGAAATAGAGGATCATTACATTATAAAATAACTTTTTGATCAATTCAACATGCATCCTGTACCTTTAATATGCAAAAAATGATGCTGAATGATCATGCAAAATGTAATTTCATATTTTTTTTTTTTTATTTTGGGGCGAAATTTGATGTTCTGAAAGATGCCAACATAATTGCAATAAACACAGAGTTTTCAGACTTCTTTTTCTCCTTTTCACATTTACAAGTTGGAATTCAAACACATGTGAAGCTCAATCTCAATTCACATGCTACAAAGGATCGTACGCACCCGAGGCTGAGAGCGGGCCTTGAACCTGGGCCTTGTTCAGAATGCCTTAGAAAAGAAGCCCACTCAAGATGATTTTGTTTAAATAAAAGGATAACGAAAAGCAATCCAACCCAACACCCAACGGACAACCATCACAATTATCGTTCTCTAACAGGGTTTTGCATTACATACATTAATGAGGAATTTGCATTCAGGATTTGTTGAGATGATCTTAACACGGGGGATGGGGGGGCCAAAAAAAATCTGCAACCGACCGAAATTTAAAGCATCTACTAATAAGCAATGAAGGAAAAACAACAGCAACATTTTGGCTTAATTGACATAATAAAGGAGATTTTTGGGGGGTCAGTTTGACCCACACCAATTAAAGCATACCGTTCAGTTCCTAATTTTGAGTGAAAAAAATATTTTCGGATAAATCATGATGGAAGTAAATGGGTTCAGAGGAGCACAGATACAAGCATAAATAGCAACAGCGTAATTGCCCTTGATTCGACAGTAAACTATTACGCAAAATCTTAATCAAAGTAGATTTGGAAAGGAAAATTACCACTACTTTGATCTGTGTTGAGATAAAATAAAAAGAAGAAGTGTTATTAAAGCCAATCAGGATGTTAATTAAAGCCAAGAGGACATTTGAGCAAATAATGTGAACCAAATGAATGCATTGGCTTTTGCGAATTTGGCAAGACAGTGGATACTGATAGTGTTTTGCTGTAGGCTAAACAATTGCTCTAATGTGTAGCTAACATTTTTAACTTTGTTAAATATTAAAACTTCTAGAACAAACAGCAGATGTGACAAGTGAACTTTATCACAAACTATCATTCCCACTAAGAATCAACATTAAGACGTAGGCTAAATATAATACATATAGGCCTACATTTAAGCAAAGGATAGCTAGTCAGCTGGTCATTGTTGCAAAACAAATAGGCCTACGATAGTGCAAAAAGTCACTAAATTATCCCGCACAATGTCAAATGAATGAATGAATGAATAGATGAAACATTGACTATAGCAGAAATTAATTATTAGGTGAGGCGCGTGGAGTGATATTACTGCCATTGCCAACAATAACCAATCAAAAAAAAAGTAGAGTGCAGCGTAGCCTATTATTTTATACAAATTTGATATCGCCTTGATTTGCTAATTGTTAGCTAGACCCTATAGTGGAAAATCCAGATAATACCAGCTTAAGCTGGTAGCTGGTACAAGCTGGTCATTAGCTGGTGGTGACCTGGATGAGCTGGTAGACCAGCTTGTCTAAACTGGTGGTGACCTGGATGAGCTGGTAGACCAGCCTGTCTAAACTGGTGGGGACCTGGATGAGCTGGTAGACCAGCTTGTCTAAACTGGTGGGGACCTGGATGAGCTGGTAGACCAGCTTGTCTAAACTGGTGGTGACCTGGATGAACTGGTAGACCAGCTTGTCTAAACTGGTGGTGACCTGGATGAGCTGGTAGACCAGGTTGTCTAAACTGGTGGTGACCTGGATGAGCTGGTAGACCAGCTTGTCTAAACTGGTGGGGACCTGGATGAGCTGGTAGACTAGCTTGTCTAAACTGGTGGTGACCTGGATGAGCTGGTAGACCAGCTTGTCTAAACTGGTGGGGACCTGGATGAGCTGGTAGACCAGCTTGTCTAAACTGGTGGGGACCTGGATGAGCTGGTAGACCAGCTTGTCTAAACTGGTGGTGACCTGGATGAGCTGGTAGACCAGCTTGTCTAAACTGGTGGGGACCTGGATGAGCTGGTAGACTAGCTTGTCTAAACTGGTGGTGACCTGGATGAACTGGTAGACCAGCTTGTCTAAACTGGTGATGACCTGGATGAGCTGGTAGACTAGCTTGTCTAAACTGGTGGTGACCTGGATGAACTGGTAGACTAGCTTGTCTAAACTGGTGGTGACCTGGATGAACTGGTAGACTAGCTTGTCTAAACTGGTGGTGACCTGGATGAACTGGTAGACTAGCTTGTCGAAACTGGTGGTGACCTGGATGAGCTGGTAGACCAGCTTGTCTAAACTGGTGGTGACCTGAATGAGTCTAAACTGGTGGTGACCTGGATGAGCTGGTAGACCAGCTTGTCTAAACTGGTGGTGACCTGGATGAACTGGTAGACTAGCTTGTCGAAACTGGTGGTGACCTGGATGAGCTGGTAGACCAGCTTGTCTAAACTGGTGGTGACCTGGATGAGCTGGTAGACCAGCTTGTCTAAACTGGTGGTGACTTGGATGAGCTGGTAGACTAGCTTGTCTAAACTGGTGGTGACCTGGATGAACTGGTAGACTAGCTTGTCTAAACTGGTGGTGACCTGGATGAGCTGGTAGACCAGCTTGTCTAAACTGGTGGTGACCTGGATGAGCTGGTAGACCAGCTTGTCTTAACTGGTGGGGACCTGGATGAGCTGGTAAACTAGCTTGTCTAAACTGGTGGTGACCTGGATGAACTGGTAGACCAGCTTGTCTAAACTGGTGGTGACCTGGATGAACTGGTAGACCAGCTCGGCTAAACTGGTGGTGGTGACCTGGATGAGCTGGTAGACTAGCTTGGCTAAACTGGTGGTGGTGACCTGGATGAGCTGGTAGACTAGCTTGTCTAAACTGGTGGTGACCTGGATGAACTGGTAGACTAGCTTGTCTAAACTGGTGGTGACCTGGATGAACTGGTAGACTAGCTTGTCTAAACTGGTGGTGACCTGGATGAACTGGTAGACTAGCTTGTCGAAACTGGTGGTGACCTGGATGAGCTGGTAGACCAGCTTGTCTAAACTGGTGGTGACCTGGATGAGCTGGTAGACCAGCTTGGCTAAACTGGTAGTGGTGACCTGGATGAGCTGGTAGACCAGCTTGGCTAAACTGATGGGGACCTGGATGAGCTGGTAGACCAGCTTGGCTAAACTGGTGGTGGTGACCTGGATGAGCTGGTAGACCAGTTTGTCTAAACTGGTAGTGGTGACCTGGATTAACTGGTAGACCAGCTTGTCTAAACTGGTAGAAAAACATTTAGCTGATATTTTCATGACTTTTCCAACTTGGAAATCACAATTTTGAAATTACCTCATATTCCCAGGTTTTTCATGAAGCTCTTATACTAGCTCAAAGTTGCAGAAGAGCAACTTTGACTGATATAACCACTTGTTACAACCAAGGTATGCAGCAAAGCATTTGTGAAGCTACAACACGCACAACCTTGAGGCGGATGGGCTACAACAGCAGAAGACTCCACCGGGTATCACTCATCTCCACTACAAATAGGAAAAAGAGGCTACAATTTGCACAAGCTCGCCAAAATTGGACAGTTGAAGACTGGAAAAATGTTGCCTGGTCTGATGAGTCTCGATTTCTGTTGAGACATTCAGATGGTAGAGTCAGAATTTGGCGTAAACAGAATGAGAACATAGATCCATCATGCCTTGTTACCACTGTGCAGGCTGGTGGTGGTGGTGTAATGGTGTGGGGGATGTTTTCTTGGCACACTTTAGGCCCCTTAGTGCCAATTGGGCATTGTTTAAATGCCACAGCCTACCTGAGCATTGTTTCTGACCATGTCCATCCCTTTATGACCACCATGTACCCATCCTCTGATGGCTACTTCCAGCAGGATAATGCACCATGTCACAAAGCTCGAATCATTTCAAATTGGTTTCTTGAACATGACAATGAGTTCACTGTACTAAAATGGCCCCCACAGTCACCAGATCTCAACCCAATAGAGCATCTTTGGGATGTGGTGGAACGGGAGCTTCATGCCCTGGATGTGCATCCCACAAATCTCCATCAACTGCAAGATGCTATCCTATCAATATGGGCCAACATTTCAAAAGAATGCTTTCAGCACCTTGTTGAATCAATGCCACGTAGAATTAAGGCAGTTCTGAAGGCGAAAGGGGGTCAAACACAGTATTAGTGTGGTGTTCCTAATAATCCTTTAGGTGAGTGTAGATAACTATTTCATGGATGTAATGCTTTGAAAGTTTCATCATTGTGCTTAAAATTGGTTATTTACGTTATGATTGTGTTTATTGTCTTTAGCCAATGGTGCATGTAATGTTAATGTTTTTCAAGTATGCAGTAGTGTGACTTAGTATGGCGTTCATGGTCATGTCTATTGAATGCTGATTCTTTTTTTAGTGTGCCGACCTCATGGTATGGTATTAAACCGAAAGTAGGCACAGAAACAGCAGTGCATTTCAATGCATCAGTGAAACCTGGATCTTTATCTTTTAGCTTAATTGAAAAGAGTGGGTTTGTAACGGGGCTCTAAAATGCTCTTCGTGCAGGCAGAGCGCTTTAATTGGGCTAAATTGATGAGAATTGAAAGCACTCAGTTGAAAGCAAGACACCGCATTGGCAGGCGGCCTGTTGTGCCCAGTAACACAAAAGCACAAGGGCTCTTACCTGCGCATTAGCATAGAGATGCCAAGGGTGAGGATCCGCCCGTACACGATTTTAATAATAAACACATTTTCCCGTTAGCCTCCAGCACAAGAGGGAGTCAAACATTTTCAGAGGCCGTTTGCCATGTATCTATAGACTACTTCAGCTCATTTTAGCCGTAATCCTGAACTAAAACAGTTTTAGTCATTATGGCTTTGGCATATTTTAAGAAACTCATAAAAACTGAGTGAATACTTTGAACATTTAAGACTTTATGCTGGATATAAAGACACAAACAATGGTACATTTCAGTATTCACCTTATTCAACACAGGTATTAGGTATGCTATAATTGTTACTATTTTTTAGCATTCAGTGCAAAATGCCTCATGTAATCTGATAGAAGCATTCTTGGTTAAAATTGGCTGTTTAACAGAAGTCTGGCATAGCACAATTTTACATTTACATATATACATTTGGCAGACGCTTTTATCCGAAGCGACTTACAGTGCCTTTATTACAATTTTGGAGCCTGAAGGCCGCTACAAACGATGAGATATTATTCAAAGATTCAGGATGAAGTTTCTACTCATTTGAATGAGATTCTGAGCTACGGTCGAGTCAAGCTCTGTCATTTAAAGCGGAAATAAATGTGGATCATGCACTTAACGGCTGTCATTGTCATGTAAACATTGTAAAGGAGTTTGGCCTCATTGCATATCTAACCATTATGTCGTTTTGCACTATTGAAAGGATTAGGTCCCTCCGATCTTGTCCAGCTGAGCTCTGGTGCTGTAATAATGTCTCTGTCCTTCAGTCATCCCAGTATCTTGTGTCTCTACCTGCTGTCCTTCAGTAACAGAGGTCACATCTGAAGCATTCTTACCTCCTCAACCAGAGCAAATGTGTTGACCTTGTGTTTTTATCATTTCTCATTCATTATTGTTCATCACATTTCCCCCATATTTTAGCTATTGGGTTTCTTAGTAAAATAGGTTTATAATAACTTGATGCTGCATTAAATGGTCTTCATTTGTGGCTAGCTATTTTGGGATCACATTTTTTGTTTGTAGTAGTTGATAAACTTATATCATTAAAGAAAATTATTTGTTTGATCATCTTCCTGCAGTAATTTTGTAAGAATATTTGAGGCAGGGGAAATACATACACTCTATATATACACAGTTGCATGCAAAAACAGTTGATATTGACTTTTAGAATTGGACAACCATTTAAATATATATTTTTTATACAATATATTTTACATATCAGTTGAAAGTTATGACCATCGACCTATTGTTATGCACATTTGGATATTGCATTAAAGTACGTTAGATGGAAATGCCAAGATGTGCATAAATTAAAAAAATATGCATAAAAACATCTGACAAGAAGACATGCACATAAACTACGATGGAAACACATTTACTGAATAAATCCCTCAATGCACAATGAAAAATGTATGTGTCTTTGCCTCAACAGAGGATGTGATTGGATAACTCGACTAACCAGAGGACCAATCGCATCTCAAGTGTTGGTTTGTTCATTCTGAAATGCCTGAGCCAAAGTCTGTCATCAGTTCAAGGGGGGCGCTGTAGAGCCCTTCCACCATGCCTGTGTACCAGCTTTGGCCCGGTCCTAATGGCTGACTTTTCTGACGTGTGTGCAAATTTTTAAGAGTTTTTGAGCCTATTAAGGGCCCCAAAAGCCCATAAACCCTTTACAAAAAATAAGAAATATAGCTGCATGCAGCGATAACGGGCCCAAGCCATTTGTGCGATATTCCAATTTTGCACACAAGTTAAATTCGCAACTTTGGATGGAAACATAGCTAATGTTGCATGAAGGTCAAAAGTTGGGATATGCCAAAAACACCATACCTTTGATTGGTCTAAAACAGGGGTGGGGAACATTGATCCTGGAGGGCCACTCTCTTGTTTGGTCCTGTCCCAAATGGCACCCTAAACCCTCACAGTCTTCCTCCGAGTCCGCAATTTCACGACGTAATGCTGCTTTGACTGCCGGGTAGAAGTCCTCTGTATAGCTCGTGAACTTGCGGGCTCAGCTGAAGTGCGCATCGAGGGCGCATAGCAGCTGCAAAGGGGGCGCTTACGAGTGCCCTTCTTTAAGCTTAAATGGCGAATGGCACACCCTTGTGTCTTATGGTCTTGTGGACTTAATGGTGCATGCAGCGGCCATTGTAAGTCCACAAGACCAAAAATGCACATGAAGTGTGTCATTTAGGTCAGGGCCTATAGCTCCAACCCTGAACACTCACCTGCCTGTAACTTTAGTAATCCTGAAGACCTTGATTAGCTTCAGGTGTGTTTGATTAGGGTTGGAGCTGAACTCTGCAGGACACTGGCGCTTCAGGATCAACATTCCCCACCCATGGTCTAAAACAAGCTTCTTCCTTCCTTTATTTTATGGTGAGTAACAATTTATCTGACATATCTAATAATTCTCTTTCCAAAGAACATTGGATTTGTATTGGGTTTTGTACATCGTTACCAGGGTGTTGCTATGCTAGTTGCTAGGGTGTTGTGGGTGGATGTTTACTACATATATTTAGCTGATGATAGAAGGCTGTTTTTTGTCTTCTTGATGGTCTGATCTCAAGGGCTGTCGTATTGTTTTGCCTTGAAAATTAATGCAATCATAATATGTTTGAGAAGTGTTCTTGAGAGGAAGATAAGTGCATCTAAATGCTGCAGTGGTGGGCGAATCGCTCTGTTTCTCTTCATGGTTATAATTCTCTCCTACGCTCCATGATCTGGCCAATGATTACAGTTTTGATAGACAGCTGGTCTATGAAGGAATGTACGGTTATTACATAAAAAAATATTTGGACATTGAAGCCACACATATTGTCTGATGTCAAGTGTCTGTATCTGCTCGGATTTTTATTCATCGTTTTTGAAGTCCCAATGTCTTTTAATTCAGCTGGTGTTTTGGTAATTTTAGTGGATTTGTAAAGCCAGTTCTCCTCAAGTTCACACAGGTGTCATTCATTGAATCCTGCCATCGTTTTCTCAACCTTTATCACCCTCTTTCCAGACCTGTATGCATTTCATTCTTCTCTCTATTTTTGTCCAAACAATGAAATTCAAAAGTAGTGGAAGCATTTTTTCAAATATCTTCTTCTAAATGATGACATACTTTTTATTTTTGGGTTAATTTGAACTATCCTATACCCTGTTCAACTAATGTTTGACAAGCACAAAGTGACACAATACCTTTGCCTTAATTTTCTGCAATAGATATTGTTTTATTGTGAAATAAATTGTAATGGTCATAGGCCGGTAAGAGCTGTGCAAGTAAACCTCACTCCCCTGGCCTCAAGAGGCACGCTAGTGTATGACCTACTGTCTTTAATGCCTTGTTAGCGTGCCTGCCTCCCATTCCGGAGATGCCAGTTCGAGTCCCGCTCCGAGCGGGTCGAGTAGGACTGGTTGCATTTGGTGGCGTGTAACAGTAGTATGGAGCAGGTCACACCATTTGAAAGAACATGACCAGCTGAATGCTACTGAGTTTATCTTGATAAACACCCTTTTATTGGTCACTTTAACCGAATATATTAATATGCCATATGCCTTACCTTCGTCCGTTCTGTCTTCGTGCTCCAGTAAAGAATTTATTTTGTGGGTGAAGGGGCAAGGGAGGTCAAAGTGAAGACCCCAGATACTGGCCAGTTGGGTGGAGCTCGCGATTGGAAGCTTTCAGCTGACTTGAATCACCTGAAAGTAACTACCAATCTCAGAACAGACCTTGTGCTGTAGTTCTCCTCGCTTCACACTGTGTATATCATAGAGCTTACTGTGCCTGGAGAGGATGCTGTGGAGGAGTAGCCTTAAGTATGCTGTGCTAGGAGCTGACGTGGAATGAAGTAGCTGGAAAGCAATGGTTTGCCCTTTGAGCCCTCTAGAGGTGTCGTGCGCATATATAATCAAAACACCAAGGAAAGAGGGTGCCCACCTGATGACCCTAATGAAGCTTTGTATCTCCCTCCCTCCCTATCATCACTGTATTGCTCCATATTTGTTCCCTAATAGCAAGGGATATTTACATCTATTCCTAAAATGTGACCAGTCATAAGACAAAACCAGTCATAAGTCGCACTGGTATATTACATCAATGTATAGTATGGGTACATTATTAGTAGTAATATGCATTGCTAAGGCCTTCATTTGGACAACTTTAAAGGTGATTTTCTCAATATTTAGATTTTTTTCACCCTCAGATTCCAGATTTTCAAATAGTTGTATCTCGGTTAGTTGTATCTCAATTTCAAAAAAAATTTACCCTTATGACTGGTTTTGTGGTCCAAGGTCACAAATGTAACCATCATAGCTGATTGTGAGTAATGCATTTCCATGATGGTGTCAGTACCTGAAAACCTTACCTTTTGTGTGATTCTGCATTCACTCTTGTTATCAGTATAAAAACAAAATGTCTCATTTTAACCAGCAAAATATAAATAAAAAATTACTGAGTGGAGTTTAAAAAATGCGACTGATGGACCGACGACGAGGTTCAGGCTTTATTAAGTTTATTTGCAGAGGACGAAATCCAGTCGGCTCTGGAAAGTCGCACGCAGTCCTACGTCACCAGACTAATCTTCACAGTACTTTAGACCGTGATGGAAATACAGACAGCAGCAGGTCTGAGGGGGAAAGAGTTCCTGGGAAGAAAGTTCCTGGGACAAATTGTTCCGGGTAGTAGTGCTGGAAACGGGGCTGTTGATTCGAATAGCAAACGACTCTTACTGCGTGCACCGTAACAGACTTTTAGGTTGAAATAAAATGCAGCGTAAAGTTCCAGAACTTTGAAAAAGTACTACCTCGCGAGCAGGGCCGTTTTGAGGGTGAAATCTTTACCCGGAACCTTATTTAGACCGTGGTTCATGCGGTCGAAACACACAGAGTACCACCCCAAAGTCCCTAGATCCTGGGGAAAGTTCCCGCGGTGGAAACGCAGCTTTAGTTTTTTCCCCACAAACAAATCACTCACGTTGCTAAAATTGAGGTTAAACCACTGGAGAATTACTTGGATGATGTCTTTACTACCTTTCTTGGGCTTGAAAGTGGTAGTTGCATAGCTGTCAATGAAACCTCTCGGATTTCATCAAAAAGATCTTAATTTGTGTTCTGAAGATGAACGAAAGTCTTACGAGTTTGGAACGACAACGACGAGTAATTAATGACAGAATGATAATTTTTGGGTGAACTAACCATTTAAGACACAGACTGCATCCAACAGTCTTGCAGGTTTGTTCTGTTTGCTTCTGCTTAGAATAACAAGTAGCCTAGAAATCTAGATGCACACTAGCGGCAGCAAATGTAATTTTCAGCCAGGGTCGTCTAACAACTCTCCGTTGGCTTGCAAGCTGGAAAAACCAAACTCTGGTCAGGCCAATCACATTGTGTATAGAGTCGGTGGGTGGGCTTAACATAATGACGGCAGAGTTGCGGCGGTTCTGCGTGCTACTTGTAAACAAAGAAGCTGGCGAACAGCGGTCTTTCGAATCGTCTTTGCCGCGACTCTGGACTCTGAACGGCACTGAAGTCATTCTTAAAAAAGGAAGATGTGTTCAGAGTTTTGACGACTGCATACGGCGAAAGTTTAATCTATCAACTAGCTCCGCTTCACCTTCTTTGTTGCTCTGGTTGGTCGTAGCGTTATCCTATTGCGTGCAGAGGGAATTTGAAAGACAACCGTTTATCCCGCCCCTCGGATTGAGCCCTGCCAATGGTGTGTTCCCAGACCCAACATCTTGATGTGGGTCAGGCTAAATAACAAGATCACTGCAGGGTAAATAACAAAATCGTTGTTAATGAACAATATATCTCGAAATACCCAATTCTTCTAAAAAAACAAACAAACAATAAAAACATGGCAATGTAACTCAATTAGGCTACAGCATCATCTCCATGAATAACAAATCGGATGCTTTCTGTTTTTGTCTCGTATGCATTCTTAATTCTTGGATTGGCACGAAATGCATTCAGCGCACAAATGACACATTTATGGGACACAATAGCGCAGGTAGACCTCATTAGAACGGTATGCATGTGAGATGGAGCCGATCCATCAGACCGGGGCTAATGGAGCTGTTCAGAAATCCTCTAAAGTGTTTAGCGCTCTTGCCTGCGTGCTCTCTATCGTACGGGTCAAGTTCTGTCTGTCTGTTCTCTCGGTAAGGACCAACAGTGGGCTCGTTTAATGTACTCTCTTCAACAATGAAAAAAATTATAGTAGAAATTGGTTTGAACAAAATATTGACTATACTTGTGATGTAAGTTAATTGATGCCCAAATCTGGACCATAGAAAAACATTCTGTATGCATTTGTTGTTACAAAAAAAATGCATGAATAACTTTATTAGATGATAAATTGTCAAACCAAGTGGCATTTATTTGAAAGAATAATGACATTTTTGCCATATCTTCCACCCCTACCTTGAACGCAATTTAAATAGCTTTGGGTAAAGCATTGATCAGACAATGAAATGCATAAATGGAAATGTTGACGGGTGGAATGATACTAGACATTATTGTTTTATATGTTTGTTAGTGTTGATATCTGTGGTTTACGCTACTGTGTGAACTTTTAAAGAATTGCCTTATATACATACACTAAAAATACATTGAGACCTCAAGAATGATTTAGAAAAGTGAAGAGATGCAGCAGCATTCGAGTGCAGATGCTATTTTGTTTTCTTATCTAATGCAGCAACATTCAGACACTTTAAAGTATCTTATAAAGTATATAGTCTTAAGTGTCCAAATACATGTTAAGGCCAACATATCAAAAATAATGATAGTGAAAAGAGGAAGTAAAATTGGTTGAACTATTAGACAAGCAAGTAAACACGATTCACTCTTCTACTCTATCAAAACGTCTCATTGAGAAAATAGCCACACGTATGTGTAATCTGTCTGAAAACTGCACATATGAGCATCAGCAGATTCATTTAGTTGGTTGGAGGATTATATCGCTCAAGTAATGATTGTGTTTTGTCACACATACAGTAGAAGAGACAGAAGTTATTACCAGAATCATTACGAGAGAGAGAGAGAGAGAGAGAGAGAGAGAGAGAGAGAGAGAGAGAGAATTGCAGTGCTTGAAATAATTATGCATGCAATTTTTCCTACACGCTCATAACTATTGTACATTTTGGTGGATTAGTAGCTATGAATTTGTACAATGTCATTCGTACGTTTATGTATGATCTGTGTACACCAGTGACTGTTAGTTTAGGGTTGGGGTGGACATTTATGCGTCTAAAAAAACATTTCCATACAAATCACATAGATGGAATTCATGCCAAATGGTAATCCCATAAATGGATGCATTTTCTCATGAGATTGGATTTGTCTCTCTTTACTAATATTAGGTTAGAAAGTAGTTAGTCATTTATTCATGTAGTTAAGTGTGAACACAAATGCTTCTTTGTATTTTGTAAGGTGTCGCAAGGCAGTTATTCTCAACAGTGGACATTAGTGTAAACTCTTCTGCAGTCAATTTTCTCTTTCAGGTCACCAAATGACAGGGCAGAGGAAATGTTTAGGAGAAACATTTCCTGCTAGTTAGTTAAGTTAAAGGGATAGATCACCCCTGTGTCTTGTCTGTACAATGAAAGTCAACAGGGTTCAATGTTTGGGCTCCAGTGTTCTTCAAGATATCATCTCGTGTTCTTGCATAGAGATTTGTAGCTGACAACATTTTCAGGGTTTTTGGGGTGAACTATTACTTTAAAGGTCCCGTTCTTCGTGTTTTTTTGAAGCTTTGATTGTGTTTACAGTGTGCAATATAACATGTGTTCATGTTTCGCGTGCAAAAAAAAACAGTATTTTTAACACAATTTACTTATCTGTACAGCGCTGTTTTCACTGTCCTGAAAACGGCTGATGACTTCCTTTATTCTATGAAGTCCCTCCTTCAGAAATACGTAACGAGTTCTGATTGTGCCAGCGGTTCCCGTGTTGTGATTTGACAGCAGCTTAGCGAACGTAGCACGGTCCTGTGTTGTGATTCGACAGCAGCTTAGCGCACGTGGAAAGGTCACGCCTCTTAACGGGAGATATATGCGCTTAATGATCTCTACAGCGTCCCTGGGAAAGCCAAACAAAGGTGATTTGACCCCCGGGATGAAAATAACAGCGTCTCGACGACATGGCGACAAACACACTCAAACGCAACACGTCCTCTTCTCCACGTGGGACAGCAACAAGACCACGCCCCCTTTTTTCGCGTAGTCTTGTGGGCGGAGGTTAGTCTGTTCTACTGTTCTACTGACGTCATTTATGAAGGAAGTACCAGGATGTAGTCCAAGCCGGCCGTTCGCTGTAGGCTTTGAAAGGGAACTTCTGTTAAATAAAATATCTCGCTTGGCATTGAACTTTGAGCTTTATAATTTTACAGGTATTATTTATGCTCTAACAGCAACATTACACACTAACTAAAGTTTGAACAGTGGGATCACGAAGAACGGGACCTTTAAGTTTACACAACTTTGAGCTGGACGATTGTCAGTGAATGGCTAAAATGGTACATTATTGCATTTTTGCAGTGTTGTTTGGGCTCCAATGTTCTTTAAAATATCACCTTTTGTGTTCTTCAAAAGAAAGAAATCCATAGAAATATGTAACAATGACCGAATTTTCATTTTATGGGTGAACTATATCACTTTAACCCTCTGGTGCTGCTCACGCGGCGGTCAGAAATTATCTGTACTATATTTTAGTTCAATCATTTAAAAAAAAAGAAAAAAAAAAGAGAGTAATATTTTGTGTTTTTAGGGTATTTTATGGAAATAAATTATATTTATGGAATAGTTATGATCAATTTTATTACCTGTTAATCACTTTTTGAGCATAGACCTGAAAATAACATTTCTACATTAAACTTGACTTAAGTTTGGTCTGGATGGATGGATGGATGGATGGATGGTTGGTTGGTTGGTTGGATGGATGGTTGGTTGGATGGATGGAAGGTTGGTTGGTTGGTTGGACGGATGGATGGATGGATGGTTGGTTGGATGGATGGATGGATGATTGATGGATGGATGGAAGGTTGGTTGGTTGGTTGGACGGATGGATGGATGGTTGGTTAGATTGATGGATGGATGTATGTATGGTTGGGCGGGTGGGTGGATTTTTGGTTGGCTGGATGGATGGATGGATCGTTGGTTGGTTGACTTAAGTTTGGTCTCTTTTTAAATAAGACACTTGGTAGAGTATTGCTGATGTGGTTAGTTGGTTGGTTGGATGGATGGATAGTTGTTTGGATGGATGGATGGATGATGGAAGGTTCGTTGGATGGATGGATGGATGGATGGTTGGATGGATGGATGATGGAAGGTTGGTTGGATGGATGGATGGATGGTTGGTTGGATGGATGGATGATGGAAGGTTGGTTGGATGGATGGTTGGACTTAAGTTTGGTCTCTTTTTAAATAAGACACTTGACAGAGTATTGCTGATACTCTAAAACTGTGAGAAAATTAAAGGCAAAAATCTAATTAGAGGTTCTCAAAAAAATTAGCTCTCAGTCAGATTTTGTCAAACGCTTCCACTAGATTAAATTCGCTTTTAAATTCGAAATGTTTAACTGCGAACAGTACAAGTGGGACCATTTAACCTTTTAGAATCATGTCCATCATTTTTGTGTGTTCCCATAGAAAGTGCCTAAACCTTTCTACCATTCCGATGAAGTAAAACCAAAACCAATTTGTTTCCGGTCAAAAAATGACCAGTAAGGTTAGACTTTAAGTTTTGACGGATTAGATGATTATCAGTAAATTGTACATCATTGCAAAGTTGTTTGGGCTCCAATGTTCTTCAAAATGTCTGTTTGTGTTCTTCACAAGACAGAAATGCACAGAGATTTCTAACAATTAGGTAAACGGTTAGACTCAAGTGTTGACAGAGGGGAAGATTATCAGTGAATGGCTAAAATTGTACAAACACATACACACTCGATCCCTTTTCATGAACACACATCTCTCTTGAAATGCAGTTCAGAACCAAACCCAAATACCTGCGGATGTTCGTGCACAGCGCCTCTCACCCCCAGCCGGTGAGTGTGTGCCCTCTCCATTATCACAATAGATCCCTCTGAGCCGTGTGTGCGAGTGTAAAACTGTCCCCGGGGGGCCGTGACGGGGCGGACCACCAACACTCCCGGCCGGCAGACATGGTAAACAAACCCAAACAAAAGCGCAAAGGCACCCGAAGAGGAGTCTTTGTACCCTCCGACTCGAGGGATTTCCATTTAGCCCAGCAGCATTAGTCTGTTTCCTGTTGGCCTTCTTCCACAAACCCAGAGCTGCCCCCTTAACAAGACACTGGGCTCATTAGAGATAGATACCCTCACCCCTGAGCCCCTGTGTGCTGGGGTTATTGTGTGTCGCAGGGCTACATGAGAAAACATATGTTTGAAGACGGACAGTAATGGAGGGCAGGTGCTGGGGGGGTGTCGATCGTTTCTATAGTGGTGTTGAGCTCATCCGTTAGCCTGCTGAAAGGAACCAGCTGTGGGAGAGACGCACATTAAAGGACACTTTTCTGTTTAATGATGCATTGCTGTACCTTACATCTGGTGTTATTAAAAACCAGTTTAATTAGCGGCCAATTTGCTCTTTCTCATAGCAATGTAATCAAACCTCTAAGACTAAATATTAAACTTTGAGTTCGTTTTGCTGTGGATGGACATGAATGAAACTTCAAATCTGTAAAAATGCCACCATTATTGATTACTCGTCTGATCATTGTTATTCTATCTAATCACAGTTATTTGAGAAAATTGTGCACTTAAAATTTCAGTCACATTTTGCCATCCAAAATGTAAGAAATTAAATGTACAATATTGTGGCTCCTTTTCCAGTGTGGAAATGAGAAGCAGTGAAATAAAGAATAAAGAATATATACATATTTTTTAAATATACTATAAAATACACAAAGATCTTTGAAATGAAGGCTTGTGGTTTTAATCAAACTGCATTTTTTTATATTATATTAATTATATTAATTATATTATATTATATTATATTATATTATATTAGTAAAACACGTGGGCCTATTTTATTATCATTTTTATTATAATTTTTGAGTAAATCATTAAAATATATAACCTGTTAGGCTTAATTACAGAGATTACAACATAATTAAATTGTTAATCACAATTAATTAATTAACAAATTAATCACTGATCCTGATCACTACAACTTTGCATAAGCATCACATGAAAGTCTTGTAGATTAATGATATTGAAGTTGTGTAGTGTTACTGTAAAAAAAATAGGAGAAATCAATTCTAAATAACAAAAATTGTTAATTTATTTTAATCTTTTTTCTTTTGGCTTTGTTTTGTTGTCCTTGTAACTGTCGGCATGTGAAGTCACTTTCATTAACCTTTCTGTATTAAATTAAGTATACCTAATAAAACATATTTTTAATTTTCTGAAGAAAATATAAGTGATCCTGACTTACATTGAAGGAGGGACTTGAGCGTAGACTAGATTTGGTCCTGAAAACCTATATTCAGACAGAATTTGTAGTGCATGATCAATTCTTAATTAATGCAGGCTAAAAAATAATAAACTAAATGGATATATCAGGATGTTTGTGGCAACAGGAAATGTATGCATTATGCTATGACCTAAATTTATTTACACTAAAAATGTTTTTTTTTGTTGCATGTTTGCATGCATGTTCAAATATGGTCAAACCCAACCTTTGGGTTTAAACATTTAATTAAAAAAATGTAAACCAAATGGTTGGGTTTGTCCATATTTGACCTAAACATGAGACAACCCAGCATTTTTAGAGTTTAGTTAGTAAGTAAATGTTTTAATACATCTTTAAATAGTTGCACCATTTACTTTTTTTGTCTCCAAGACTGCCATTATGGAGATTTGAAATGATATCCAGTATTGATCGTATGTCTTTAGAATTCTCAGTCAATCGTTCATTTTCTATGGTGCAGTTTCTTGGGATTTTGTTAATTTCCGGTCACATTGTCAGCAGCGCTCTGCCCAATATATTTCCACATGGCCAAAGCTTTTTATGTCCCTCAGAAGATAACTATTAATAAGTAAAAACATGTCACCCATTACTCCCATAATGGAGCTGTGGGCTCCTGCACACCATTAACAGACTGAAAACTGTCTTTTGAAAATCAATATTAAAAGATGTGTGTGCTTTCTTAATTATGGAACTAGTTCTTTAGATACAATTGGCAAAAGTCTTTTATTTACGGTATTAAAATGTTAGACATCTTGTTGTTTTGGAAACCAGAAATATGAGTTTTAGTAATGTGTGTTCATACTGACCTCAGAGCAGTTTGTGAATGGCTGGATGGCACCAGCTG